>CM061531.1:188366560-188561560 GCA_030545055.2 Neoaliturus tenellus | reverse complement strand
ATAAACTTGCTATGACAGAACCGTTTTCAGCACAGAGTTAGTTCACTTGCGATAATGTTTAATGTTTGATCTCAAATGTACTACTTATAAAACAAATTGATCATGTATTTATTATATCTAAGTTGTTAAGACCTCAGGGTTAATTTTATATGGTTGGAAAGACATTAGAAACATCTATGAAAAAATACATTTTTATGACCTCTATCTAATAAATACATTGACTTAATTTACGCAATAATGAAATAAATGTAGGGAGGAACATTAAATTATACAGGTTGTTTCGAAACTATCTGGACAACGGTATGTATTGTTTATGTTAAGACAACAGCACATTTCAACATACTAAAATGAATCTCTGGTGAATTGTTTTCCGTCTATCTGTCTATATATTTTTACCAAAAAAGTCCGTAGCTTAACTTCTTAAATGGTTTGAGGTTAGGCATTCACATTTTGCAAACATTTGTCTTGTTAAGATTTGTCCTTGTGTAAATATACCTTAATACCATTACGGTAACCGTTCCAAAAAGGCGGCCATTTCAAATATTTGATGCCAAATTTCAATAAATCCATTAACTTTACAAATGCGTAAAAAAAAACATAAAAATCAGCCCCTTTTGTAAGTTTCAATGATGCCTTATTTGTTAAGACTTTTTAGGGGGGAAAGGAAAAATAATGCTTTTAGGCACACAGGTGGCCAATCTGTAGTGTGGGACTTTTACAGAAAATTCAGTAGACTACCCACTAAAAAACTCCCCTTTCACTTACGGACACTAGCCTGGGGTCGCTTGTCGCATTACAACTAGGACTACTTTGGCTAGTCCCAAAGTCCCCCCTTTAGGGTTCACTCCGAATCCAGCCGAACATTATATCAAAGATTAGACAGCAACCCTGTAAAAATCGGCCTCCTTGGATAGGAGGACTTTCTGGGTGAAATGAGACAAGCAACCCCAGTTTTCCTCACCCTGCAGAATTTCCATGCATACCGAGTCCACCGACAACACTCGAAGATGTCGTATGGTCTCCAGGTGTAGTCGTTCCAAACGTGGACAACGGAAGAATGTGTGTTCCGCACCGTCGGGAACTCCCAGGAAATAAATGCAGTCAGGTGAAACAGTCTTGCCCATCCTGAGCAGGTACGACTGAAAATAGCCATGCCCCAACAAGAGTTAAGTAAGGAAGTGGTCCACCTCACTATGCCGCCGTTCCACCCAGGGTTGGTCCTGCCTGATGAGTCTCGCAGTCCATCGACCGCGACTCTCCAGCTCCCAGATCACCTGCCATGTCTGATAGTTTCCTGACGTTCCTGTGTTCTTGCCGATCTTTATACGATATACTTCTTTAGTGAGAGCATCTGTCCACACTTCAGAGCCGTACAGGAGCACAGACCTCATCAGCTGTGAACCTCATCAGTCTCCTTTTCCTCAACCGGGGACATCTGACATTGGATATAATGGCCATAAGCTCGCTTATTTCTTAAGATTGGGTGGAAAATAACAGAGAAGTTTACTCTTTCCGTAATGACTGACCACTTTTTTTTATTTAAACAGTGTAAAATGAGTAGTAGGAAATAGAGAAATGTGATAATGCATTTCGGAAATACATTTTCTGTTATTTTTTATTTAATATCAACAAATAAAGTATCACTGAAAGCCTTATAAAATGTGATAGCTTTAGTGAAGATTGCAATAGTTTTGTAAAGTTAACGTTTTTCATGGATTTTGACACTTTTCTCTATGTAAACAATGCTACTATTCATTTTACATTGCTTAAATGTGAAAAAAGGTCTTGCATTACGAAAACAATTCATTTCTCTGTTTGCTCCATCCAACATTAACAAATAAAAAGTGCTAAAGAAAGCGTCATTGAAAAGTGCTAACTGTTACGTTTCTTACAAGTTTTTTTGTAAAATTGACGGTTTTCATAGAATTTGGCATAACATTTTTAAACATCTGCCATTTTTAAACGGTTAATCTTATACTATAATACGAACACTTTCTCTGTCTGAAGGGATGTGTGTTCCATGATCTCGAAATCTAGCGGGTAGATTTTGCTTAAAATTCGCATTTAGGAGTGTTATGGCCCAAAAATAAATTTAGAAACAGCCTCAATCCCTAGAAAAAAATGAATTTGGTTTAAATTTTAGTTTTAAAATCGTAATTTTTAACATTGGTTTTATGGGTTGCTATTTTGGTAAAAAAAATAACAACGAAAGGTTTACAAAAATCAAGGAACATTAATGTTAAGCAGTCTTTTGAAACAGTTGTTTGCTGTGAAGAGGTATAGTTGGTTGTAGATGGAAATTTAATGACACTATATCAAAAAAGAATTAAAATCAACGAGCAAGGCTCGATTAACCTGATACTGATATTTATATATTATAGTATTGACAAATAAAGCGTCATCAAAAACTTTTATGTTTCTTGCAAGTGTTTTTTGCGGTTTTCAAAGAATAACGCATTAAATACTTTAAATGACCGCCATTTTGAAACTGTTAATGATATTTAGTTATAATTGTGCACACATCATAATAAGACAAACACGTCAACACGTAACTAAAACCATTTTGGAGCTATGGATTTTTTTGTAAAAAAACTTACATACAAACGATTTACCAGAGACCCATTTTGATATGGTGAATATAAGATTGAGTCCCCTAGATTGACCTAAGCCATAACGCCATATACCGTTGTATAGCAAATTACTCGACACCCTGTATATTAAAGAAAGTGTAAATATGTGAAAGTTTCTAACCGGACATTTCTTTAGGTAATTATCTGGGACAATAAATCTTGTTTTGCAAATACAACCTGTCCCCCGCTCTTTCTAGCCAGTGACAGGTTGACTTAGTAGTGCAACGAGGGTGAAACTCAAGAATCGCAACTTTTTCAATCTCCCGAAAGAGTGTAATTTACGTAAACGCCTCTACGGACGTTAAATCAATAGTGTCTGGAAATATAAAACGCGTGATTTTGTTATTTCCATCTTTTTTCCCACGAAATCTTGGTAATTCACTCAATAAAATTAGTCATATAATTCTTTATTGTTAAAAAGGTAGGTAGGGTTTTGTGAATTAATGGGTAGACAGGTTTTACAGTCAAAAAGTGAAATTGTTTGGTATCGTGCCAAAAGCTACGTCGGAAGTATTTCGAGATAATCTTTCAATTTATTGGGAACTGGCCATAATCCACGTGATCGCCGGGCCGGCACGAGCATCGTGATGGAACGGCGCGGCGCCTCCTTGAGCTCAAAAACACTTACCTCCGGTTGTTCAGTCCCAACATTGTTATTAGCAAATTTAAGGTAGTAAAATATATAGAATGTAATATTCACAAATTGATGTAGAGAGCTAAAAAATATTCAAAATGTGGCTAAATAACGGTACCAAGAAGTAACATCGCCAAATACAGACATGATCACTGATATTATAAAACTTGAGTCTTGCTCCACTATTTTACTTTTTACCTAACCTTTTTCTTTGAAAGTAGCAACATTAGTAATTTTGTAATATGATGCAAAATGGGACCTAACATACTTTCCAAAGCCAGTTTTATACTTGTCAGAACTTCTTTCTTTGTGTTTTATACATCGTAATGCCTTTGTGTGGTCCTAGAAGCTTGGTTGGAGATTGCAGTCTTTCTTATTTCATCAGAAATCTTTTGTTTCCAGTTGGGTAGGCCTAGGCTGTCTCATTTGTATACTTTTCACGCACATGACCTAATATTAATTGGTGTGTGAAAGTTTTCAATTTCATTTTGGACATTAGGTATCAACATTGCGCCAAATTCAAGTGTTTAAAATTGCATCACCTACTAGATTAGAATACATTTAGTGTCACCACTTTATCTACTCATATAATATAAAGTCTTAAATTGGTCAAATATCTGCACGCGATTCCTTTGCAAGTTGTAATCCTGGACAGCTATTGGGAGAATGTGAGTTCACTCGGTTTCTATCTTTCATTTTCTTCTTTGCGGTTGTAACTTCAGTGTGTTAGCTAAGTTACACATAGGTAGCACTTGACTGCTTTGTTGTCTATCCATTTGATCTCTATCACCTCTCTGTTGCTAACTTACAAGTCATATACGTAGGGAAATTTTGTCTGTTAACTTGTACATTTCCATAAGCATTTCATTGTGTTCATAGACTTTAAATAAAAAAAGGAAACGATTAAAGTAAAGTTAATGATTGGGGGAGGTAGGAGGCTCAAGAAAATCCTAAATGTAAGCTTAGGTTGATATTTTCATAATTTTAAACGTCCTACACAACCTTACTTATAAGTTATTATTGACTAGTAGTTTAATTTCTAAAAGTCATTTCTTGGGGGTAAAATAGACGAAATAGTCAGTTGTATACGTTAAAGAAAGGATTAGAAGTATTCAATTTCAAAATATTCAATAAATTGTTTGTAAACTAACAAAGAAAAATTGTTAATTTTGTATGGTAATAATAATTTGGAAAAAGAATTTAGAATAATGTTATAAAAGTAAATATTTTTAAACGCACTTTATTGTATGCGGGAATTGAAACCATAAATAGAGAATGCGGGGAACGTTGCGTGTTGTTTCGCAATATGCTACCCGCTGCCTCTGTGAATGTGGGTGTAAAACCTAAACGGAACAGAATTTCAGTCATTAGTAGTTTATCGCAACAAATAAAATAAATCGACCTTGCATTTATTTGTTCCTGTTTTATAACACCAACATTTTAAAATAGCACTTTGAATAAAAAATTAGTTTTTTCTTTTGTTTTTATAGGAAAGATCAACAAAAAATATCTAAACCATTAAGATGACTATCTGTCCTTTAAATATTTATGTTATACTGCTACATAAAATGATATCAACGTCATATTAACTTCACTTTACTACATATTCACTGTATTGCATGTAGATCTTTAACCGGAAATAAAGAATGCATTAAGAAATATTTGTATTAATGTAGAAACTGTGAAGAAAATCTTGAAATGTTACTACTACCGTCCATGGTAATAATGATATCAGTGAAGGTAAACGAGAAGAGTGATTTTAAGAAATGTTTCAAAGTACAATAAAAAACAGTATTTTTTATTTGGAATTAAGTAGTTTGGTGAATCTTTTTTAATTGAACGAACTTTTCAAAGAAAGTTTTTAGTACTTACGTTGCTTTATTTTGAAAAGTATAAACAGGTTACTATGTACCTTTAAAAAATAAGTGCCGCAAATAAATTAACGCATCATCGTATAACCATAAACCAATTTTTAGAGAAATTCTAATCCCAGTGTATACAGATTTTGCGAATTTATGAAAGCTTTTTCAGAAGGCGCAGCATTTCGAACATAAGAAGTGCAAAATGTTAGCAAAAAAGCATTAAACAGCTTAATTTCTTCTAACTAGTTAATTAATTAAAAGTATTCCTGTCGAAGAGCATGCTATTATAACGTTTATTTATTTTATTTTTATTTTCTAACTCTCAGACAGTGATGTTTGCCGGGCTATTGGCCCATGGAGAAGCTGCAATATATTTTTCACAAACAATCCGTTTTGCAGATGGGTCCTAAATTTAAGAACACCTATATTTACTAGTTTACTAAATTTTGTCGTTGAATTGCAATAATTAAAACTGCTAAATTTTATATTTTTTAAACTTTAATCAATTTTGATATTGATTGCTAATATGATTATGTTAATAAATTAACTGATGTTGTACAAGTATCAGTAAGTAATATATTTAAAAAATGTACTTTTTATTGGATTAGCCTTAGTGTTTAAACTTCAAAGAGTATTATAATTTGAATTTTTTCATACACGAAATGTGTTGACTGCTATTTGGAGGATTTTTAATTTAGTCATAAAATAAATGAAAATACAAATAAATCATGCATGGAAATGCAAATAAAGAGTGAATGAAAAATGATATTGGCACTCTCTTAGTATCATTTACAATAGAAAATTAATAAGTATAACATGCTGGGAGTTTATGGGAAATTGCTGTCAAGCATAACATTCTTCCATTTGCCAAATTTTGTTCGGCGTAGATTTTCGTATTTTGTATTCACATTTTATTGGATCTTTATTTAATATAATTTTATAATATATTTAATAATAATATATGTTAATAATTTTATAATATATTAAATATATAATATAATTTTATTTAATAATTTAATATGTTGTCAGTGTAATTAATTAGTTATATGATCAATGGCTTCATAAATCATTTTTTATAACTAAATTAATTCTTGTTTTGGCATTTTAACGATCAAAATCGTCCGAAACGATATGAGTCTTGGCATAAATCTTTATCACAACAATGTGGGCTTTCTGAAATAAATTTATTTTCCTTTGTGTATTTTTTAAATTGCGGTCATTTTAAATTCATATACTCAAATTTCAACAAAACGGCAAATTTCATCAACATTTGGCAAAAGAAAAAAAGTTGATAAATTAAAATTATCCAAACAACGATACCAAGTTTGTAAAAAAAGTGGAGTAGTGGAGATTTTTCAAAAGAAAAATGTATATTTTGCATTACAATTTATGCAAATTTAGTAATCTAGAATAGAAAAATCTCGATTACTCTGTTATTTGTTGCAAGATCCCTAAAATTGACATCATTGGTTAGAAAATTAAATTTGGCAACTTTTTTGTCTGTTGAAAAACTTTGATAAAACTTGCCGTTTTTGAGAATTTTGAGTTTAAACGTTTAAAATGGCTGCCATTTTGAAAATATTGTAAGTTTTCCCTGAAAGTTAACTTTGTTTTGATGAGGGTCCATCCCAAATATGATACATCAATACATCAACCAGTTACTGAAATAAAAATTATTTTGTGTAAAAAACAAAATGACGGCTAACGGCTACATGAAGCATTTTAGGACATAGGTTAATACGTTCTTTTTTGCTTATTTTCATGTTTAGAATCAGCTCCTGAAGTTGCTGCTCATCCTCGTGAATAACTCTGTATATTGGGGAGTATAATAACATTGTTAGTGGAGTAATGGTTTAATTCTACTAATTATTCATATTGCACGATAATCTCACTGATGCGATTGATGCAACTGTGTGAGATAATTACCTGTTGAGTGGATTCATGCAGTTACGAACAGTCTTCTTCTCTACATAAACAGCTACACTTGACACCATATTTATCAATTGTTTTTTCAAGGAAAAAACACCCACAAGGAAAAAATTTTAAACTTGCTACATAGAAATTAACTATACTCTATACAATTTGTTATTAATTGTATTTTAATATTTTTTTCATTCAGAATTTTTGTACGAACACCTCATATGGAAAATCTAGAATATGCTTGTGGATTTACAAAGGAACTGAACTTGGCAAAAAATTATAAATTTTTTAGGTATGCTATAAACATTATAATAATAATAAAAAATCAATTAGTCAGAACATATTATTTGCATTCCTTGTGATTCAATTGAAACTTATAGCAAAAGTAAAATAAATAATTCTGAGAATAAACTCACTAACTTATTGAGGATAATCTCACTCGCACAGAATGTTAAGGAGGATAACAGAAACAAAATGTAGTAAATCTTTGCGTTACGCAGAAATAAATGTAAAGCGTCGGAGCGAATCTGAATGTAATCAAATCTATGCTGGATAAAATTAATTAAACTAATTCTATGAACTGATCAACCACAACGCAGTTCTCGGTCTCGTGGTAGCGTTATAACATTTCTTTTCCAAAGCTGTCCCTCAACCTTAACGTTCATTTGCTTTGAATACAGGGTGTTTGGAAACTCTCTTCCGAAACTAAGTGTTTCGATTTCTTGGATCAAAATAAACACAATATTTCATGGGAACATATGTCATAAATGCTTTGTTAAGCCGCTAGCCGTCATTAATTATTATTTCCGTAAAGGATAGGGGTATTAAGTTTATATTTGACATAAACCATTATAACACCAATGTTCATTTTCAGGAAAAATATGTTTTCAATGTGTATTTAAAACAAATGGCGGCAATTTTAAATTTTTAAACTAATGTCAGCCGCATCGCAGAGAAAATTTGCTTCCAAAAAGTATGAAGTTTCAGTGATTGTAGCTATTTTTTTTTATATTTTCAATAAGTTTCAACTTGAAATAAATCTATATGTATAAAACAAAAACGTAATAATCCAGTATGTTAAGTTATTACCGTGAGTCAAATTTTGTGCTTTGTCAAATTCATCCCGTTGCCGTTGGACGTGACATAGCTCCAGGACCGTCATAAATATACCCATGTCAGAGTGTTTTTGGTTTTAATCTAAGTTGTTTATAAACACAACATATGGCAGAAATGTTTCTTTGTAATTAAATGAATAAACAGCTGTGCCAAATTGAAGTAAGATTACCATTGAGGTAAGATTAGTTAGTATTAAAAAACCAGAGGATATTCCAAAATTGCGGAGAGTGAGAGAAGCGAACTACCTCACCTGAAAGGCCTGTTTAATTTTAAAATTCCTTGGGTCGGTGTTGCAAAGCATGACGAGTAACAGCATTAATGTATAAAAAATGAACATTCCTCGATTCTTAAAACTATGAAAAATCATCAAAACTCGTATTTTTTATTTTAAAAGTATTAAAAAATTAAAAACTAATGGCCTGGCAGAGTGTCGGTGATTTATTAACCAATATAGGTCATTTGTCGGCAACGTAGTATTCAAGTGACTTGGTGTGTGTTGGTACATTTACTTAGTATACGTATTTAATTTTTTCTTCCTAATTTTTTAATTAATGTCTTATTTTTTAATCGTGTAATAACAATGCTTTGGATGCTCCAAAGGTTTATTGCAACATTTATTAGTAAAAATATTAAAAAAATATATGTACAGAGAGTTTGGTTCTTGCTTGGAAAATAATGTAGTAGTTTGGCTCACATGACAGTCTGAAATATCCATGAGTAATTTACTCGGAAAGTGTCTCCTAGACCCTAACAACGTAATATTGCTCGATAAGCATTATTGCCCTATGTTAGTATGGGTGGACGTCGCAGGGCACATCATTGCCTTGCGGCGTGTTGGGCACTTGTTTGAGCAGTGAAAATGGGCTAGCGGGTGCAGAGGCAACCTCCCCAAGTAAAAATATTAAAAATATATATGTATAGAGAGTTTGGTTCTCGCTTGGAAAATAATGTACATATATGTATGTACTATAGTTTGGCTCACATGACTATCTGAAATATCCGTGAGTAATTTACACGGAAAGTGTCTCCTAGACCTTAACAACGGAATATTGCTCGATAAGCACTATTGCCCCATGTTAGTATGGGTGGACGTCGCAGGGCACATCATTGCAGTATTGCCTTGCGGCGTGTTGGGCACTTGTTTAAGCAGTGAAAATGGAGTAGCGTCTGCCGAGGCAACCTCCACAATGTAGGATGTAACGAATCGTCGGCGATGTGGCGTGGAGGGGGTACCGAGCGACGACGACAACGCCCGAACTCACACGAATAATAATAATAACGATGTCGATAACGATAACAACAATCGAAAAGTCGCTAATTTCGATTGTTACCATTTGGTACCAAGGAATGGCTAGAAGCTTTGCAGAGACGTTTTATTCGTTTGGTTGGTGTGCGCAATGGTATTGCCTTCTTGGAAGTTCCTGTGGACGCTCTATCCAGTGAACTGCGTCTTGATCCACTCTTTCTACGCAGAGATGTAGCTGATATTACTCTCCTGCTTAAAATCATCAGAGGTCTCCTGGACTGCCCGGATTTACTTGCAGCAATAGACTTTAAAGTCCCAACTCGCACCAGACATCAGGTACTCTTCGGCCGTAAACACCACGCCACATCCTTTGAATACAACAGCCCACTTGCTCGCTTCATTCGATTGGGGAATCGTGTCGCTCAGGATTGCGACCTTTTCTGCGATACCATTACTCAAGTCAGAAGGCAAGCCTCATTCACTCTTAGACCGAAGCACATCTAGCCACCGTTTTAAATTATTATTTGCATTGTCTATTACATAGTAGCAGATCTCTTGTTGTTGTTCTTTTCTATCAAACATGCACATTTTGTACTAAGTACTGTTTCTGTTATTTGTTATTGTTATATATTTATATGTATGTTCTGTGCGAATAACATATTAATGTAATATTGTATACGTTTTTGCGGCAGTAACGTTTGTTAAGTAAATGATTAATCGCTGAATAAATGTTAGGTTCCGTTACATTTTATAGGCTTTAAGTTTACTCATGCTGGAAAATTTCTCGCACGTTTTCGCACGACAAATTACCTAATACAACAGTAATAATAACTTAATTTCCTACTAACTATCAGTACTAATAACTATCAGTAATAATAACTAATTTGTAATGTTGTCCCTCTATCTGGATGTCAAGTTTGAACATATTGCTTCAGTTGATAGTTCTGGTACAGTTGTATTTTAAAGAGTGATGTCCCAACGTTTGGCATCCCGTATTTGACCTATTTTCTGTTGTCCAATGCGGCTTGGATTTTAGTTTGAGTGGCGATTAAATTAAACATTTATAGTTTTCAAACGATCCAACTTTTCATTCCCTTGGCTGGTATATTACCATCGCCAGAGTTGATCGCTTTTCCTATTTTATACCATCTACATATCCGATTACTCACCTGAGGGACAAATATAAATATTAACCAATTTAATTACGAGTATATGGAACCAAACTCAAAAGGATTTCTCTCTCTGTCACTTTATCCGTCAAAAGTCCTCATTTCAGTTCTCTCAACAAAAGTCTCGATTAACTCAATTATTGTTGTACGTAAGTTAAAACTGATATTTTTTTCAATTATTATAACTCTTTCAGTATACCCTAATTTAACTAACAATTCTTTTTTGCTATTATTTCGCTGTTGGTTAATATTTGTTGTTTAACTAATATTTGTTGAAAATATTTTGTAATATTTCAAATTGTAAATAAAAATTTGTTTATTTCAAAAGATAAAATTGTCATCGTTTCATAGTTTGGTACATATATGGTTCCTGACTTTCATTTCCTCTCCGTGGCAAAACTGTAGTATATTAGCATAAACTATATTTTAAATTACAAATATCTTTCTTTTGTCTTACTTTTCTTGTATTATATACAGCATACCGCAATCATAATCGTATCTCTAAATATTTAACACAACAACTTTCTAGAATGGTATCGACAATATTAACATAGTTCTTTAATTTTTTACAACTACATCTTTTTTTAATGAATTAAGGGGAACTAGATAGTAGGATTAAACCATGAGCCGTGGGCAATATTCAAAGCTTATTTTGTTAGTATTGTGTATTAGCCGCTTCTGTTACTGTCATGGCTGTCCAGTACATGGTGAAATTAGCCTGTTTAATACACTAGAGCCATTATATTAATTTTCGAATTCTGGTCAATCCCTATGGGGCAGAGTACCCATTGAGTCGTTGGTGAGTTTAACGTCTTCAAGTCATGTAATATATAATATTTATTCACTCCTAATCTTTTATTACTTTAAAGATAGCGATGAGAATATTTTAAAATGAGGATTATTGTTGAAATTGTGTCTGATTACCTTCTAATCACTATTTTTTTATAAGTGTCTATTGGAAGAATAGGCTCCAGAGTGACTCATATTGCAATTGTAATGTCCGACGATTACTCTCGATAGATGTCACATATCAGTCTCAAATTTCAGTCGAATATTCTTTGTGCAATTTTTAAGGCTAAGTTTGTTGTTGAAAACATTTGGTTGGATAATAGTCAAATAAAGCTAAAATGTAACGTTTTAATTTTCAACATAAGAAATGCATTGGAGGCATTTTTAGTCGTCGGTTCTTTGTTTACATTTTGGTAACGTCTTTGCGAGTCTTAACAACCAAGACTGAGATGTTCTGATTGGTCTACTGACGGGCTCAATTTCAGTCCAGTCCAAATTACTGGATTCAGAACAGAACGGAGAACGGGAGTGGAATGAAGTAGTCGCATAAAAAAAACAAAGTTGTTTTCCAAGAATCAATTTTTTTAAGTAGACAGTCCCTAATGCAAAATTCTTCTTCGAATGGACGTTTACGGGAGGTAAGAGCGTACTCCTAGTTAATCGTGATAGTGGACCGTTTATGACATTACAATATTCGTGGCTTAAAAAAACCTGCTTTGTGTTATAGATTTTATTAATACCTGATTATACTACAATACATGAGGGTTATAGGATACAGGAAGTGTGTATGTTTTGTCGGGGTTGGGACCGTGATCTGTTGTTTAATATAGATATGGTAAATACAATAGAACCCTGCATACAGCCCACATAATAAATTTAGCAAGGAAAGTAAGTACAACTAGCTTCAAATGCATCAATTCATCTAGTATATAAAATAATGTTATTACTTTTTACAATATTGTTTTATAGTAAATATGAGGATACAAATAATTTAGATTGCATTTGTTCTGCCATCTATACTTCATCAGTGGGATGCCCTCAAAGCCCTAGTAGCATTAATATATATTTCATATTGTTTTAACAACTTACGAATGTATATTGTGTTATAAGGAATGAAGTTTTGTCTATAATATTTTTTAAATACTGTAATTAAATCATTTTAAAATCTATCATTGAAACAATCTACGATTGAATGTACCGTACTTAATGCGTCAAATATTCTACAAACTATGTGTTTGACTTAAATTCTAAATTATTCCAATTGCATAATTTTTTGTGAAAACATGTAATGAATGAGTTGTATGTTACACTAACTATTATATTTGTTTTGAAGTAATTGGAAATGAATTAACTCATCTCGTTAATACCTGTGTATGTTACATATCGTCTGTTGTTGTTCTAATGTAATTGCGTAAAATTATTGTTCACGCATTTAATGTATTAAATGTTTTCATAATGGTTGATAGTTTCTAAAAGTTTAAAATGTATATTTAAATATAAGACTGCAAATTATTTAATTCTTACATTTTATTAAAAATTCAAATTATTTTAATATAGAAATATATGTTCTAGTTAATTTTTCTATGGTTCTAGGTACTTGGGATTTTTTCTATAAACCAGATTGTTAATAAATCAAATACATCAATAAATGTATTCCTGTGGAAATTTTGTGGAAGTTTTGTTTCATTGTAGGATAATCCTTCTTCTTGGCTTTTTCTTGAACCGTGGGTTGTACTGCTTGAGCAAATTCCAGATGAGAACATAAGTTTTGACAAGATGGAACGTTACACTTAAAAAAGAAAAGATCATTAAAGCACTTGTTTTGAAATTTTGTTACTACATAATTTGTTTCATTGTCGGTACCTGATTTATAAACCGACCTCATGTCACTCTCAACACTGATAACATATAACTGTCAGGTATCTTTAAACCTTTTAAATGTCTAATGTCAGAAGAGTGATTTATCCTGAAAGATTTTGTCTCTTCCTTCGCCAATAATCTTCGTTTTCAATACCTAACAGTATTTGGATGAGATCGTTGATTCATTTGTTAGGCTTTCTCTTTAGATATACAGTTTTAAGCCTGTTGTGAAAAGACTCCACGTGCCCAGTGGTGTTTTCATCACCGTGATCAAAATTTCTAAAACAACTAGCCCACTTTTTAATCTTTTCTTCTGAGATAATGTATTCTTTATACAAAGTATTCCAAATACTTTGGAGCCAAAGTACCACACTTTTTCTTAAATGCATCTGATAAACTTTGGAATTCGTCAAGGATTTTAGTTTCGCTGATAAAAATACATTTCCTCTTAACAAATCTTTCGGAGCAAGCTCTCTTAATTTTGATTTCCAATTTTTGTGCAAGCACCCCTAGCATAAGATTTGTTTAATATTAAATTCTTAAAATCTCGCCATGACACTATTTATTCAGGCCGAATCATCATCTGTGATTATACAGTTTACAGTTAATTCAGGACATTTAATTTTCAATGATTTAAAACAATACTGCATCATCTGTGTATCATCATCTGATTTACGTGTTACAAGACGGGATATTAAACAACCTGAATTATTATCGTCTCTGACAAGGCATGTCAACAACCGCTATCCATTTTGGTTTGCGGCATGAGTTTCATCAATCATTAGTATGGCTTTTTATTTCAACATCAATTCTCTTTCGCTTTTAGTTTGGAAACCAAACCTCTAAACAATTCCTATGGTTCAGGTAGGCCATTCACTTTCTCATGTTTTATCCCTATGGCTTCTATATGATTATTTTGTTAGGATTCTCAATTTGCATTGCATCTGCCATTAGATGAACTGATGCTGTGTCATCTTCATGATATCTTTTGGATTTTTAAATTTTTTATGGTCTAAGCCATACTAGGTTTTGTATTGAGAGTTGGGCGTTTATCAGTTTCTTTTTGCAGGTGGCGTCTCTTTCTTCATTAGTCAAAGACAGTTTCAAATTTTGAATAATTTTTTTTGGCGACACACATTAAATGAGATCTGTTCATCAATGAATTGATATGTGGATTATGATTGTGGCTGGAATTTCCAGTTCTTTAATTGTTAAAGGATGACTGTGGGTTGGAAAGTTCTCAGCGTCACATTCACCACTTTTCTTCATTGTTAGTTGCACCATTGATATGGATCTTTTTCCTGCCTTAGTATAATTTTCTGTTTCCTACGTGTTTTGCACTTTGAATCTTTCTTAAAATCATTTTTCGTGTCATGTTGGCAGTAAAAATAAAAGAGTTCATTCTCCCGTTTAACTTTTTTCCACACTGTTCAGAAAATAATGAAAAACTATGCTCTTCTTCTTCTTTTTCCCACTTTTCAAACTCACAACATACAATTAATTAAATTAACAACATACAATAAATTACATTGCTAAAATTAAATTCAAAGTCATATTAGAAAAGTTCATAATTTAAAAATTCTTGATATTACACTTACTTATGAATGTTTTTAAGATGTTGTATCAAAGTGATCTTGTGTGTAAGGGTATTGCCACAGTTGTCATGCATACAACTTATGTATGTGTTATGTTTGTAGATGTGGTCTTTTAATTTATTAATTCTTGAGAATATTCTTCTACAAACAGGATATTCAAATTTTAGTTTTGGCCCATTGTCCAAACA
Organism: Neoaliturus tenellus; assembly: GCA_030545055.2. Lineage (NCBI taxonomy): Eukaryota > Metazoa > Arthropoda > Insecta > Hemiptera > Cicadellidae > Neoaliturus > Neoaliturus tenellus. The sequence goes on along the minus strand of CM061531.1, from coordinate 188,546,551 downwards.
CTGATTTTCATGACGCTTTTTATTGTGTTTTAGAATGTTTTTAGAACAGAATTTACACTTAGAAGTGGCCTTTCCCCTAACAGTTCCCCCACTATCATACAGGGTTATGGTTTACCATTTAACTCTGAACCCATTTATTCAATAGAATTTTTTTACAAAATTGACTATTACTAACCAGTAATGAATTTTAGGTTTCTTTCATAGAAACTACCTGTAAGCTACAAGAGACAGATAAGAAGGAAGATTAGTACAAATACACAGTGATTAATTCAGTGCATGACAGGTTATGCATAAAGGATGCGCCTCCATGCCCCTTGCTAGTTCCCCCGAGTATGATAAAAGCCCAAATTATTAGTTGTGAGCGCATGAACCTAAGAAAACGTAGGTCTCCAATCAACTTTTTTTTAAATCTTTTGGTCGCTTAAGCACAAAATCAGGAAATACAATCATTCAAAGAAACAAAATGCTTAAGATTCAACTTGAAAATTGTAAAATACCCCCGTTGAAGCAGACCTGCGTACTTTTCCAAATGCTGTTATTCTTTAATAAACAAAATATTTGTTTAATAAATAAGTAATATTAAAGTTTTATGTAACAATTTCCAATTAATAATCTATACAAGAAAATATAAAAATAAAATATTTCCTTGTATGTTTATATAGTATAGTATTTCATTACCAGTTGGTTTTAATTCACTTTTGTTATAGTATCATAATCAAGCTATTAAATTTACACAACCAAGCACTAAAAATATTAAGGAAAGGAGGGAAGGTTAAGAGTCATCTTCACCCCTGTCCCAGTAGCCCATTGTTGCGCAGTCGGCAATGTTAATCATACGGCTTTTATGCTAAAACATGGTCTTGTATTCCCCTGTTTCGGACGCCGTTTTTCAACCGATTTTCTTGAAACTTGGTAAGTGTTTAGTTGAATAGTTATACTAGGTTTCTCATACCTCGAAATTTTGAAAATTTAACAAATATTACTCTCTGTGACGTCGCAAAGTAACTTGATTTTCCTTAGTAATATTTCAAAATTTAGTAAAATTTTCAAAATTTCGAGGTATGAGAAACCTAGTATAACTATCCAACTAAACACTTACCAAGTTTCAAGAAAAACGGCCTCCGAAACAGGGGAATACAATACCATGTTTTAGCATAAAAGCCGTATGATTAACATTGCCGACGGCGCAACAATGGGCTACTGGCCCAGGGGTGAAGATGACTCTTAAGGAAACAGGTTTTTTAAGGAAGGAATGTAAGATACTCCCTGTGGTTCGTATGTGCAGTATGCGTTATGTCAATTTAGGCCTACGGGCTGGTGGCAATGATAATATGTAAATTTCGAGTTCTTTAAATATTAATAAAATACAATTTAAAATTAATACCACCAATATTTTATAATTTTTATATTTGTGAGGCCTTTCGACATCAACGATATCATCGTCAGACATTTCACAAACTGAAGGTTATATTTACAATGTTAATTTTAAATATAGTACACAATGTAACATATGATCAGCTGAAGTTAATTAAAATAATAATAAAAATAATAAAATAGGTATTGGTATATGTATAAACATGTATAGAACTACGTAATTATAATTTTGACGCTTGATATTACTTAATTTTTGTAAAATGGGAGTTTAATAATAATGAATTTGGAATTGGTCCAGTGTCCAGATTTAATAATTTCTTTGTTTTTCCAATATATAAAGATTCCCAAGCATTCAGAAGATTTGGTTTTGTAATTGGTTTTAAAATTTTAGCACTGTTTTGGGAAAAGGTGTGACCCATTTGAATACAGTGTTTGGCCATGGCAGATTTTTCAGGTCGGTTGTGTTTTATGTATGCAAAATGCTCTTTTATTCTCGTTTTGAGGTTTCTTCTGGTTTGACCAATATATTTCAGCTCACAACTTTCACACTGTATTTCGTATATTCCAGATTTTGAATTATCTTCAAGTTTGCTTGTTGGATTTCCTAATATATTTTTAAGTTTGTTGTTCGTTTTGAAGGAAATTTTGGTATTTGTATTGTTCTCGAAAGTTTTCTTTATATCTTTATAATTGTTAGTATAAGTAGTACTTATCCATTTTCTTTCTTCTTTTAAAGGCTGTAACGTTGTTCTGGATTGTTTTTGTTTCTTTTTTATTGCCTTGTTCAGGATATGGTCAATTAGTTGGGTTTCATAACCATTGAATTTTGCAACGTCTTTTATATATTTAAGTTCTTTTTCATAGTTTTCTTTCGATAGAGGAGTATTTAGAAGCCTGTGGATCATTGAGTTGAAGACCACTCGTTTTTGTTCTGGAGGGTGATTTGAATCATTCGTTATAAATCTATTTGTATGATTTGGTTTTCTAAAAATATCAAATTCTAGTGTGTTTTCTTTTCTTATAACTAGTACATCTAGAAAAGCTAATTTTTGATTTGTTTCAACTTCATACGTGAATTTGATAGAAGGATAAAATGAATTTAATTTGTTAACAAAGTAATTTAGATTTTCATTTTTGTTGAAAATAGCGAAAACGTCATCTACGTATCTCACCCACGTCCTTGGAAAGTACGACAATGCTTCTTTTGCTTTTATCTCAAAATGACTCATAAAAATGTTTGCGACGAAGCACGACAGTGGGTTTCCCATAGCTGTTCCATTCATTTGAGTATAAAAAGCATCCTTGTATTGGAACGTGTTCTGTGACATGCACAAGTTAATGAGTATTAAATATTCATCAATCATTTCATTTGGTAATTTGAGTGAGGTAAACCATTCACGAAATAATTCTTTTGTAATTTGTAAAGGTACATTTGGATACATTTGAAACCTCAAAACGAGAATAAAAGAGCATTTTGCATACATAAAACACAACCGACCTGAAAAATCTGCCATGGCCAAACACTGTATTCAAATGGGTCACACCTTTTCCCAAAACAGTGCTAAAATTTTAAAACCAATTACAAAACCAAATCTTCTGAATGCTTGGGAATCTTTATATATTGGAAAAACAAAGAAATTATTAAATCTGGACACTGGACCAATTCCAAATTCATTATTATTAAACTCCCATTTTACAAAAATTAAGTAATATCAAGCGTCAAAATTATAATTACGTAGTTCTATACATGTTTATACATATACCAATACCTATTTTATTATTTTTATTATTATTTTAATTAACTTCAGCTGATCATATGTTACATTGTGTACTATATTTAAAATTAACATTGTAAATATAACCTTCAGTTTGTGAAATGTCTGACGATGATATCGTTGATGTCGAAAGGCCTCACAAATATAAAAATTATAAAATATTGGTGGTATTAATTTTAAATTGTATTCTCAATCCAATATTACAGCTCTTACATTATTTAGATTAATAAAATATTTTACTATTTTAAATATTTAATATTTAAATATTTTATTAAATAATTTAAATATTTAAATATTTTACTATTTTATTATAAAAATATTTTACTATAGTAAAAAGCCACAAAAGTTCCCGATTAACTACGTAGAGAACATAAAATCCTTACATCTTACATAGGCTATGATTTATCCTTTACGATGTACATAATAATTTTTATTTTAAATCTTAAAAACCTATTTCATATATGCTAATGAACATCCTTATGAAATAAGTAAACACTCAAGCATTCTGTGCTTGACAAGGAAGGGAAGACTAACTTAAGAAATCATTTAAATTAATTTGTCCATGGTTGTAAAGATGTTTTATAACTAAATGACAAAATTACAACAGGTTTAAACTTATAGGACCTTTTATGCTATAAAAGTTTGTGTGTACTCTGAACATGAAATGTGTTTACGTAATGTTAAATATTATCTTCTGAATCCAAACACAGATTTAGGCTTCGAGTTGAGGGTCAGTAAAACCACATTTTATTACATAAATATTGAGTCATTTTGAAGAAAAACACTCCAGCTCCTCCCGTTGTTAATAACTAAGTCAAACTCTTAGATGACAAATTAATAAGCTATTTTTCTAACAGTTTAGTTTTTCTTATTTACAAAAATATTCTGCAAAAAAAAACGTAAATAGAATAAAACAAATCAAAATATATTTATTCAATTTATAAAAAACTATGTATAATAATAGTGCCGTTGTATGATTTCATACACAATTTAACAATATAAACAATATAGGGCCCTGGAATGCTCCTAAATGCAGTTGGCTTAAATTAGGTTTTGGTTTTGTATCCAACTGTTTTTGTTACATGTGAAATCTCTTCAAATATCGATATTCTAAGTAAGATCTAAACCATTTATGAGAAATACCTGTAATGCCTATCATATCAAGCTTTTAACAATGTCTTATGATGTACATTGTCAAAAGCCTGTAACATATCCATTAAAATACCATCAGTATTCAAACCTTCATCAATTGACTCTACTCAATGTAGTGTGGTGGCTTAGCGAAATGATCGTGACCCGATGGATTAAAGCTACAGACTTTGCACATTTCTTCCATACCCTAAATACAAACAATTTATGGGGGGGTGCCCGATTTTCAAGTCCGCCATCTTGAAATACGACGCCATCTTTGTTTTCTTTAGAGGAATTGAACTATTCATTAAAAATGGCCTATTATCAACCATAAGGACAAATTTACGCCATTTTTTATATAGCATGTTTTGTTCACAATTAAAGTTCCTATAAAATGAGATAAAAACCACTTGCATAACTTAAATAGTCTTGAAGATATAAAGTGATAAAGTTGAAACTTTAATACATTCCTCTACGATGTATGTAGTTTTTGCTATATATCACCCAAACTGTCAAGGGTACGTGTTTGTTACAATAATATGTTTTATTCGAAATTAAATTTGCTACAAAATGATGTATAAATCTCTTAAGTAACTTAAACAGTTTTGAAGACAGAAACGGTTAAAGTTATAATTTTTTTTATTCCCGTATGTAATAGATCTGTGTGTCCTAAAAGTCCCCTTCCCTTTGTTTTTCCTGTTTTTTTTTTTGTGTTGAGTTAGAAGACTGCAACTTCACACATCAATATAGGACCTAAAATAGTACTTTCCAAAGTTCTTCTTGACTTTCTCCCCCCAAGGGTGGTCGGCCCACAAGGAGTAAGTTGAAAATCCTAAATTATAGGTCATGATGCGTATCAAATCAAGGTCAAAATGAAATCAGGTCTTAATGAAATCAGAAATATTTTACTGTCGTAGGCAGTTTAACATGCATTTGACAAAGTCATGGAGTACAATAAAATACAGGAGTACACCTAAAATCAGTCCATCACAGGTATATTGCTTGCTTTTTGTAAGAGACACAAAACAAGTCAGATAGAGGGTTTACATCATACAATTAATTCAGTGAACTGATTTTTAATTAATGTTAAAACACGTTGCCGCAATCTTGAGTTCAAAAGAACGATCCAGTCATAAATGGCTGCCAGTCAAAGTTTGCATGAAAACTCCATTAAGCAAAACTATAAAATAGTATAACATTTGACCCACATGTCCTTTTAAAGTGCGGTTTGTGGTAACGCGTTCTACAAGTAAATTCCTTTAATTTGATACGCATCAAGACGATTTATTTAGGATTTTCAACTTACTCCTTGTGGGAAGACCTCCCTTGGGGGAAAAAGTCAAGAAGTACTTTGGAAATTAATATTTTAGGTCCAGTATTGATGTGTGAAGTTGCAGTCTTCTAACGCAATACTTAAAGGAAAAACAAAGGGAGGGCGGACTTTAAAGACTCACCGGCATTAATTTTGAGGAGTAGGTAGGGTAAAAAATCAATACGTGCTAAAAAGATCAATAAAATTTTTCAAGAGCTTGGAGAAGAAAAGTCGCAGGCACTGTCCTTTTTCCATGCATTTACAGGCTCAGACACGACATCTCAATTTGCTGGCAAAGGAAAGAAAACTGCTTGGAGAACATGGAAAGCCTGGCCATCATCTACTGAAGGATTCATGTATCCCGTAAAATATCCTTTTGAGACTATAGATGAGAAAGCAAATGAATTTGAACTTATCAAGCGATTCAAGTGCGTCTTTTATAATGGAACCACCGAAGTAGTCAGTATTAACAGGCTAAGAGAGGATCTTTTTGTGCAAGGAGGACAAGTAAAGATGATTCATAATCTCCCACCCACACGGGTCGCACTAATGCAGCATGTAGTCCTAAATCGAACGCCTGGAATCCCACGAGAATGGCCTGGAATACCCGAGAGAGCGGGGTAATACCGTGCACTTAAGCTATATTATTTTTTATCTTTAATTGGGAAACTTCGGTGAAAGTGGCAACCATCTTATTTTGAAGGAAATTTGATTTGCCATAAATTTTCTGTTTCATATTGGGAATGTCTTACTAACTTCGAGTGCTTAGCCCATTTTACAAAACCTTTACATCACTCTGCGGTATTTTCTTAAGTGCCGGTGCAATACCGGTTAAAAATAGTGTAAAAAAGAAAATTTAATTTAAATTTTCTTTTGATAAATAATTAATAAAAAAAGAGAAAACATAAGCTTACACTATAACACAAAACAATATATAATACATTTTTTATACCAAAATAAAAAATAATGTACAAAAAGGAAATTTTATTTATTTTTTAAAACATCGAATTAATAAAAAAGGAAGCATAAGCTTACACTATAGTTCAACATGCAAGCAGTACGGTATTGCCCCAAAACGACATAACGTAGCATTTTCAACCCTAACCTAAAATAAGAATACTTTCAGCCTGTGTTTGGCTTTAAGAAATAGGGCACGGTGTGACCTATTCAAATCTCTTGTAAATTCTCAATCTGCTGTTGGGAAAATAAATCAAATAAAATAAATCCACTAGTTTGAATACAGTAAGTAATAGCAAGTTTTCAATTTCATTATTTTAAGTTGGTCATTAAAATTAGTAGGAAAGTTGACTGAAAAATAAAAACTTTCGTCACACATGTGTTTGTCAAGATGGACGCTCCCCGACTGTCGCTATCTGTTTCGCATTTCTTCCGCTAGATAGCAGCACTTCCTAGGGCTCAATGCATCAATAAGCAATAAAGCAATACGCGATATTTATTGACAAACATTACATCATGCATTACAGGCATGCACTGGACATCGTCATGCTTCCTTCAGCTTGTCTGAAAATACTGTGAACGGTATTGCCCTGCCGTACGGTATTACCCCGCTCCCTATATCAGTCGAGCATATGCCTGAATAATTCGAAAACACTAGAAAATGCCCCGACCCCGGCTAAATTTGGATGTAAAAGTAACGGCGAAACTTGACAACCGATTTGGATGACCATTCCAGAAACAAGTAAAAACTGTAGAGAACTGATAAAATGTGTATGTAAGGCTGAACCCCTCTGCTCCAAAAGTTGTTTTGTAAAAAATCAGTTCTTGTCTGTACGGCTCTTTGTGACTGCAAAGATCACTGTGGTGAGAAAATTCTCTCAGAGTGAACAGTCTTAGGGTACTTATATTTTCAAGAGAATTTTAATAATTTTAAGAAAGCTATTTTAATATAGAATGTAATAGTGATTTTATTCTTTTTAGACAATACAGTACTATCGTCACAAACATGGTTTATTTTCATTTTCAGTACAAAATATTAAATTGATCTTTTACTCCGCAAAATCAACATATTGCATATTCCAGGAATAAATAAAATTTATAATTTTCAGTTTCCATCTTCAAAACTATTTAAGTTACTTAAGAGATTTTTACCTTATTTTGTAGCAAATTTAATTACGAATAAAACATATTATTATAACAAATACGTACCCTTGACCGTTTGGGTGATATATAGCAAAAACTACATATAGCGTAGAGGAGTATATAAAATTTTCAACTTTAACAGTTTATATCTTCAACGCTACTTAAGTTATCAAAGTGGTTTTTATCTCATTTTATAGTAAATTTAATTGTGAATAAAACATGTTATAAATAAAATTGCGTAAATTTGTCCTTGTGGGTGATAATAGGCCATTTTTAATGAATAGTTCAATTCCTCTAGAGAAAACAAAGATGGCGGACCTGAAAATCGGGCACCCCCCATAAATTGTTTGTATTTAGGGTAAGGAAGAAATGGGCAAAAGCTGCAGCTTTAATCCATCAGGTCACGATCCTTGCCTGTATTGTCTCTAAGCCACCACACTAATGAGACTTTTGTGACAGTTAACCTCCCGGACCAAAACCATGCTGTCCTTTGTCAATTTATTCTGATCTACGAGAAATTCAATTATCCTTTTTAGGCTGCTTTTTCATATACTTCTGAGATCGAAGGGAGAACTGATACTGGTCGATAGTTAGAAACGTCATATTAATGGTTTTTCATAAACTGTAATGACTCTAGTAATTTTTAATTGATTAGGGATATAACCTGTGATGATTGATAAATTCATAAGATGTGCAAAAATGAACTTCAACTCCTCTTTTACCTCTTGTAGAACTATTTATAGTAGACCATCACACCCATAAAACTTCTTTTTTTTTTTAATTTTTGTATGATATCAATTACCTCAATCATTGACAGGTTTGAGGTGAACATTTTGCTGTGATGAATGGTCTCGATGTTGAATTTATTTTACAATAAGTACTTCACACACATTTTGAAGTTTTTATTTAATATTTTCTTCAGTTGCTTTAGTAAAGTTATAAAAAATGTGGTCTAAAATTAGAGTTATTGTCTTTTGCCGGGCAGTGAAGCCATAGAAGGAAGTTTGAATGTGGCAAGTTAGCTTTGGAGGCGAAAGTTTATAGCTTCCTACGAAGCCGAGGTTATTAATTCAGTCCACTCAAATCTTCACTCACTTCTCCATTGAAAAACAGTTTTAAAGGTAAGTTTTTATGCTAAAACTTTACATTAAAAAGTCTTTATGTCAAATTATTGGATTTTTTACTGAGCGTAAATTATGCGACATCTTGGTATAAAAATAAAAGAATGTTTATTTTATTCGGGACTATTCGGCCGAGGGCATTTTTACCAGAAGCTCAGTTTATACTAAATATTGAATATTAATATTTAATATTTATAATATTTATAATATTTATACCTATTTAATATTTAATATTTTAGATATTATAATATTTTTTTAAGATAAAATGAATCAGACAAGTTAGTTATTTTTAGCGAATTTCCCATAGGGAATAAGCTATTACCGTAGGTCTCATGGTAAGACTTAAGCCCGGGACCATGTTACTTTTTCGTTTTGAGGTGGCCAGAGACCAAAAATAATAGTAATTAAAAGTTATATATATATATATATATATATATATATATATATATATATATATATATATATATGTGTGTGTGTGTGTGTGTGTGTGTGTGTGTGTGTGTGTGTGTGTGTGTGTGTGTGTGTGTGCGTGTGTGTGTGCGTGTGTGTGTGCGTGTGTGTGTGTGTGTGTGTGTGTGTGTGTGTGTGTGTGTGTGCGTGTGTGTGTGTGCGTGTGTGTGTGTGTGCGTGCGTGTGTGTGTGTGTGTGTGTGTGTGTGTGTGTGTGTGTGTGTGTGTGTGTGTGTGTGTGTGTGTGTGTGTGTGTGTGTGTGTGTGTGTGTGTGTGTGTGTGTGTGTGTGTGTGTGTGTGTGTGTGTGTGTGTGTGTGTGTGTGTGTGTGTGTGTGTGTGTGAGTGTGTGTGTGTGTCCCTAGACACGATAACTCTCGTACAAATGGTCCGATCGACACCAAATTTGGTAGAGATGTGTAATCCCACGTTTATTCGGATGAGTTCGTAAACCAGACATATCGACCTATCGGAAGGGGTAGTTTTGGGGGGTTTTGTACCCCAAAAATGGGTTTTTTGCATTTTTCATATGTAATTATTAAAAATTTTTAATTTTTATTTTCACCACTGGATTTAGCTCAAGAAAACACACAATTTAGTATCTTGAAGCTTTGCTCTATCTCCATTGGTTACCGAGATATTAAAAAGTCTAAAGACAGTACATTGAATTTTGAGGCTCCAATGTTAATCTTATGGAGAATAAGGATGTGTTAATATTTTACTTATTAACCAATATTTTTGGATGAAACATGGTATTCAGCTTCATTTAGTTGGGATTCATCCATTTATGGTAAAAAATCTTGTTTTTTGTGCTTATCATGGCAGCAAACCTGCATGCTCTTTTCCCACGTTAATCATATGGAGAATAGGCAAACTCCTTTAGCAATGGACAGATATTGATTTAACTTAGTATATGGCTTCATATGGTCGAAATATTTTTTTTTAATGTGCTAAACCTACTTTTAGTGTTCCTCATGGCAGCATACCTGCACACTCTTTCCCTATATTTATCATAAGGAGAATAGACATTTATTTCCCTATTTATGAACATGTGATGATATTTGGTTTACAGTTTATCTGGTCAAAATTAATATTACTAATTTGGAAATTCGCTCTGAGTACGCAGGTCTGCCGCGACGGGGGGTATTATCAAATTACATCCACTTTGCTTCGATATCTATCTATCTATCTAAATATACTGGTGGCTTATATGGGCAAAAGCCCCTAATCATAAAATTAAAATAATGTAGATCTCAGCGGATTACCAGTACTTTACTAATGACGTTTCCAGAAGATTTGATTCCATCGATAATATTTAGAATAGACCATTTGATGGTTGTTTGCATTGACCATTCGCTTCCAAAGCACTCTTTAGAATATTGAGACACACGTCATGAATGAATACTTAATTTTATCTATTGTTAAAATCAATAGCGTTACTTTAAACAATGGGTTTTTGGAGAAATCATAGTCCTTGAGCTAGTACAACAAGTTTACATAATGTAGAAAAGTGGCCATGGGAAAAAAATAAATGACGGATGTTCAGAACCTATTTCAGGAATAGTACACGTTCAATAGTGTTCATAATACTCATCAGACACCATCCTTTTTTAATCATTTGATTATTTTGTTTGTCCATAAGTTGAAATAGTATTTTCGCTTCTTCAGATTTTCTTATTTCTTAGCGTCAGAAAATTTTAAAACATCACCTCAAAGCAGACCGTTTTCACTCACCGTCAAATTTTGGCTCTCCTAATGGAAAAACAATTTATTTTCGTAAAAAAGTAAACTTTTTAAATCCCTATAAATGTTATCGAATATATTTCCCGAATGGATTTTGTAGCCATTAGATGAAACAAAATATTGTAGTATTGCCACTTAAAGTGATTAGTATAATAGTACATTAAAAATGTGTTTGTAATCTACACTAATGCCGTATATCTTTTGGTTTTGTAGTAATAACGTAAAAATGTCATTTCCCCTTGTTACTTACATGTATGGCAACAATGCAAGAAGGACTGCCATACTATAATGTCCTGATTAATTAACATGCAAGTGATATACATGGGAAAATGAAATTTTTACGATATTACTACAAAATGAAAGAGACACGGCACTAGTGTAAATTACAAAGTTGCTGACTTCAATGAGCGAATTAAGATGATATACAAAATGACATGTGTTACCATTTAACATTTTTGAGTTTTTTTACGTAAAAATTTTCAAAAATGTTAATTTTTAGAAAAGTTAGTTATTTAATAAATGTGGTCTTGTGACAAATCATTGTAAAGCTTAGCTAATTTTAAATACGTATTTTGAATCAGAAGTCATTTATGACAAATAATGAAAGAATTACAGGGTATTCCTTAAATTTTGATTTTGGCTACAAAAATGTATGCCATTTTGAAACGAAAAAAGATAACTAAATTCTCTTTTCACCAAATTGTCTGTTTTAAATAGACCTTTCTAATTATGTATAATATGACATGTTTGTCTTTGAAATTTCCAAGATTCGAACCCGAGACCCCCCAGTTTTTGGTACGCACTGTATTTATGCAACGTTAAACATATTTTAAAATTATTCCTTGGGGTCAATTTAGTGGAAAATAATTTTGTTGGAAGGTTGTAAGGCAATTTTTTGGTCTATAATCCATTTAGGAAACCTTACGAGATTCAACCTGTATAATACTAGACCCAGCAATATTATAAGTAGAGAATACATTTTCAACCTGAGCAAAACTTAATTAACGGGTTTTAAAATAATGTAATATCCATTGAAAAAATTGTATCTCTCTTTTAGAAACATCTTAAAATGTCTTTTAATAACAATACAGTAATCTTGCACATCAATTTTGATCAATAAAAAAAATTCTTTACACTAAATTGAAAATAACTCATAAACCGTTGGATTTAGAGGAAACATGTAAATGAACAAAATGTGTATTTATTAATTGCCTACATTTTTTATTTCTAGCTTTTTTCTGTAGCTCTAATAATAAAGAAACTATAGCAAAAAATATAAACATTTGCCGCCATTTTCCAAGATGGCGGCCGTACCACGGCTTCAATTTTGGAGGACTTTTAGCATGTTCAAAAGGAAGATACTCCCAACATCTGTACCAAATTCCTTGGTTGTGCTAATATTTTGGGTTCATGCAATTTTTCACTTAATTTTACTGTACTATAAAATAAGATCTTCTTCGCTCATTATCCACCTGGCTCTCTTTTTAAAATCAAAACAAAACACATGTTTTAATGTACACAAAGCAGACATTTTTCGAGTCCCCATGCCATTCTCATGGAGGACGTTTTACATTATTTCTCATTTTCTGGTAACATTATGGACACGCCGATAATTTACTCTCGTGATTGGGACCGAGACCTTTAATTTGAGACCATTCCCATCTTCGTGCAATTTGTACAACGCTCACAGTTTTGCTCAAAGCATTTCGTTTACAGAATTATATATACTAGAGATAGCCTTCTGGTCGAAATTCAGCCAAAATTTTAGTTGATCTGGACTTAAGAAGTTTAAAAACATATTATAACTGAAACATCTGTTCTTCCTGTTTCCAAGCAGATGTTTTTACAACAGCTGTCTAATGATTCAACCAGTTATTCTTCCTCCATTAGATTAACATTGGAACTTGGAAAGCCTGTGGGGCTTAGCCCCGGAGTCCGATGTGAATTAGAATGGGATTCTGCTGTTCTTCAGCATTATACCTTTCTAACGGTACGCGCCGATTTCTCCTACTAGCACACGAGCCGAGAAAAAAAGGAGGAAATGAAACATGCTTGCCTATTAGTATATAGGTACACCTTTTCCACTTTTATTTCAGAATTTGTAAAGTTTATTTCACTGTAGTAATTTTTATTACAGAAATTAGTAGTGTGTTTTGGTTACTTCTGCGCCGGAAGTCGTGCCATCTGCCCGAGCAGCTGCTCGAGCAGATGGCGTCAGATGCTGGGGTGCAGATGGCGAGAGCATATGCCCTGAATTTGAAGTAGAATTGGGCATGAATTAAGAGTTAATTTAAAACTGAAATTTAACAGTTATAACTGGGGCTTGGAAAGTATGTCAAGGTCATCCAGAGTAAGTTTTAAAAAAGCCTATCCAACTACCACCAGAAATAGTTCAAAGTTGAACTAGTTGGTGATAGTGGGATAGGTTGAAGTAACTTTTGAATTTTATTTGTGAACATACAATTAATGTGCAACAGCAGAGTTTAAACAAGTTGAACTTTTGTGATGAACTACAGAGTTGTAAATGCAAACACCAACGACGATGAGAAGGTAAACGCAGAGTCCCCAGATGATGTATTTGAAAAGCTTGAACAAATGTAACATTTCGAGTTGGTTTTCCCGTTCCATTTCCAATCGTTTAATTTCCAATTTCAATTTATCCTCTTCCATTCTAGTTATGAAGGGAACTTCATCCATTATATCCATCATGATTGTGTTAGTGTTTGAAATTTTAAAACAAGTGATGTTGATAGTTCAAAAGTCGAAGACGGAATGAGAAGTGAAAGCGAGAAATGTTAGTTAAATAAAGAAGTGGTGGGGGGAGCGAAGAATTATAAAGAAGTGGTGGGGGAAATATTTTGCTCTTTGTTATTACCATCAGTAGTGTTAGATGGTGCAGGAGTTAGATTTAGTAAACTGTCTTCGTCCGAACTTTCAACTTTATCACAAATAGGACAATCGTATGTTATTTCCAAATTCATTTTGATGGTTGTAAAATTATCTACAAGTTCTTGTAAAATATTAAAAATGTCTTGTAACTCTTCTTTAGAGTTTATTTCAAAACTAGAATTCATTCGGGCCAAAGGAGAGTTGTTCATCGTTGAAGAGTCGGGGATGGAATGAGGATCGGCACATAGGGAGGGGGCTTATATAATGGCGACCTTGAGCAGGCGTCTAGGGAGGGGGGCTGTCTAGGGAGGGGGCTTTTATATGGGGAACCTTGAGCTTATGATTGAATAAAATGTTTAGTTCTTCTTCTTTGTCTTTTAATTGAATTATTTGAACCGAAGTAGTTGTTTCATCCTCTTCACTCGATGAAGAAAACAATTCACCAGGATTTAAATATTGAACTACAATTCTGAACCATCTTATAGGATATTCGTCAATGATAGAAAGTAAGTTTTGAAACAATTCTTCCATCTCCTCCCTGTCAGTTATTATATGTTCAAACTTGATAAATTTGTTTTCCATGTTGTTAGTTAGAGTGTTGGAAGTGGAATGATTTAATATTATATAAAAATTAGAACTAGTGGTGGGGGAAATCTCAAGGTCATCCAAATGAAGTTTTAAAAAAGAGTGTAAAACTGAAATTACACATTTGATGGTTCTACAGGATCGGAATACCAATCTGATCTGTATTTACATCTTTTTATCATATGTGTACAAAAATCATCTTGATGAGAATTGGTGCGTTGACAATGAGCAAGATCTAGAGGGTGAAATTTGAAACATCTTTGAGGACAACATGTATGAAAATATCTTGATTTGTAAAATTTGAAAGTTCGCAATTCCGGTGGTGGTAGTTGTTTTGTTTTGCATTTGCAATAACAAGATCCGAAGAATTCACATTTAGTACAAGCTAACCCATCCACCATCATTGGTCCTAAATCTGTACACTGTTGTTCACAACAGTAACGAGGTTTGTACTTGTATTTTTGCTCTTCCATGTTGACGCTGCGGAGTCCAGTGAAAGAATAAGAGTGTATAGTGTTGAATAGTGAGTTTTATGTACTGTGAAAAGTGGTGGGGGTAATTTCAAGGTCATCCAAATGGAGTTTTAAAAAATTATACCTTACAAGTGTAAGGATTATTAAAATTTAGGAAGTTTGTTTCTCTTTGTTTTCGTCAGACTTTTTCTCTCTCTCCGCCTTAGCCATAGCAACAAGTTCTTCTGTTGATAATGGATGTACTTCAGGAAATTTTAAAATTAATTTAGCTTGATATCCTTCTTTAGTTAATACATCTAAATCTTGGGTCATTTGTTCAACGGTGTTGTAGTCTTTTCCATAGATTTTTCCATCAAGTTGAATCATCATTCTGTACAACATTTTCTTAAATAGGTCTTGTCGTGGTGAGAGCTGAGAAGCAAATGATTATTTATACAAGTATCACATCCTTTTTATTAACTCATATTGATCATGTGATTCTTTAGTTGTAGTTTTGTCTGTCAAAAGTTATTCAACATTGGTAATACTTTTGGAACTTGATGTTATGTTGACCAGTTGGCGATGAAGAAGTTGTAGGTTGTGTAGAAATAAATATTTCATCATCGCAATATTTTGTTTTAGTGAACATCCTTGTATTAGTAGCACTAACATCAACAGTTAAGTGATAACCACCGGTAAGTAAAACTCGCATTTCGTTGGTTAAATCTTCGAGTTGTTCAAAAGTTGTAATGGTGTTGGTATCATAAGATGCACACTTGACTTTGAGAGACATCTTTTAGTTTTTATATTAAGCGATAGAGTGAGCGAGATGTGTACGGTACGAAAGGTAGTCGTAGACTGATGAATTTTACAAGTAGATTTTCGCTTTTATAATCACACAAAAGTGGGTCAAGGTCATCCAGTGGAATTTTTAAAAAAAGCAACATATTGTAATGTACAAAGACATCACAATATGTTGCTTCTTTTAAATTTTTTTGTTTTTTCTTTATATCATATTTATTGAAAAACAATTACAAACAAATAGTTACAATGTTATGTACAAACTAATCAGTAGTAGGTGTTACATGAATAGTTAGTTCAGTTGAGTTGTTTCCACTTGGTCCGTGCGAAACCAAATAGAGTGCGCCGGGTTGAACTACACGAAGATCTTCATTTTGAAGAAGTTGTACAAAGCGTCTTGGTAGGAAGATCTGAAATTTTGGTTCATCACCAACTGTATATGGAGCCTCGCTCAATGTGCAATTAATAGCATCACCTACTGAAGTTTCCATTTTCTTAATCGTATGAATGTAGTAGTGTTTTTCTTCTTTTAGTTCAGAACATTTCTTTGTAGGTAGAATTGATGATTTAGAATGAGCGTTGAACTGATCAACTAAACTTTGAAGTAAGTTCTGTGATGCCATCTTGATGTTGTTGTTAATCTTCTTGTTAATAAGAATGTCCGTCGGAGATGTTGTCTCTTCGGAGGTTAGAGTAATACTCATGCTGCGTCATGGTAGCGCTCTCGCTTTTATAATCGACACTACCCCCACTACTGACACTACACCCACCACTTTGTTGAAGGAAATTGTTCAAGCGGTAGGCATTCTTTAAAGCGCACTGCGACCTTCGATGTTTAAAACTTTTTGATGAAATACAAAGTTCGTTGAAGTAGCATTGGAAATCTTTATCAATTATTGCATTAATCACTTCGTTGCTTGTAAATGATTGTATCCAATTTGCTTTTTCCAATCCCCTTGTGTAGATAATTTTAAACTCTTTGCAATAATGATTCATAATGTGCGGCATCATGTTATAATTAATGAAACCTTCATCCCATCTTAAGTTGTGAAAATGTTTGTTCAACCATTTGTTTGTAACTTTCGCTTTAGTTGTTAGTCTATTAAATGGTACTGGAGGTTTGAACAAATAATGATAAACTACTGATGTGTTCATGTCCAAGATTACTAATTCTTTAATAATAAAATTACCATCATTTCCTCGGAAAGCTTGAAATTCAATTATACCTCTTTTAACTTCCATTATATGTGGCGCATTAGAAAACGAAACCCGTTTATTCATGATGAAGTCTTACTAACAACTGACTTAAAAATTGAATGAGCCGATGTTTATAACAGACAGGATTGTTCTTCTTCTTTCACTTCTTGTGCCACTTCATCAATATTAAAATTGGTGTGATAGTTGTTTAATTGTCTCCACATTTCAACTTCTTGAGGTATTCTATTAAAGATTGAAGTATCCACGGGACCGTATAAAATTGGAACAAAAGGTTTTTTGTCCAATGTATCAATTAGATAGTCTTTAATTATTGCACTTGAAAATATTAGTTGTTTCAAATATCTGGTGACGGGACCGGTAGTACAACTTAAAGTGTAAAATTCTTCTTTAGTGAAATATAATTTAACATTATGTGTAGTTAAATCTCTGAAGCGAACAATTTGTCCTCCACGATGTTTTACTATATCAACTTCAATATTTGATTCCAATAAACTTAATCTTGTTCTTCTTCCAAATGTGTTGTTACTTAAATAGCACTCCAAAAGATGTAAATGTTTCATGAGAGATTCCCAAGTAGTTTCACTGAAAGTAACCATTTTGTTTCCATGATTTAAAATAACAATTGGTGAATAATCCATTGATTTTAAAATTCCAACTGATATACTTTTTGTCATGCATGAAGAAATTGGGTAGATAATCCGAAGAAATACTTCTGTTAAAATATTGGTTGTAATGTTAACTTCAACCTTCTTCCTTTTTACTTTTTTTTCAGCTTTTTCTTCTTCTCTCTTCTTATGTTTGTTGAATTTTAGGAACTCGTCCATTTCTCGTTCAACTTGTTTTTCTATATCTGAACTATTATCATCCATTAGAGGTGTATTTTCTTCTCCGTTAGTAGAATTCATCTTGCGAATGATGTTTCCCATACGACGCGACGGTTGAAGATAGAATGAAGTTTCTACTAATTATTTTCTCGCTTTTATATTTTTCGTAAAATCCTTGAAATTTATACAATTACATAATTGTTTGTTTTCAACTTGTCTTTCACAAATGAAATTCTAACCTCAAAAATTAAAGCAGATAATTCTAACCTCAAAAATTTGCAGTTGTTATACAATTCTTCTTAAAGTACATTCTTCACAATTCCGGTCAGCGGTGTGTAAGTAACTATTTTATCATGTAGAATTAGACAGTATGCCGAAGTTCCATCCGCTACTGGTTCTTCAAATTCCATTTCAATTTTTATATCCACACTTGATGATTTTACCGATTCATTTTGTTTTGAACAATCGATTACAATTATTGGAGCCTTGGAATAATACTGGTCAGGTGATAATAGTGGTGTATTAGTCTTTCCATAATATGACGATTGAAATCTTGCATACATATCGTATAAAATGGAAAAACGTTTTTTGCTGAACATGACATTCAAATTGTCATAGGGAAAGAATTGAGAGTTTAGGAAAACTTTACAATTCTTTATTTTACAGTGATCAAATTGACCAGCATTTGCAGTGATAACATCTTTTCGCTTAGTTTAAAAACCGAGTATTATGTACCTTGCTCGTTCCAAGTAAGTTGATGTCTTGACGGTCCATGTTTGTCTTTCTGTCTGAGGTAGTGTAGGGTATTCATGAAATTCCCAACTTCGGAATGGCATCACAATATCACGGTCAGATTTTAAATTTCTCAATAATAGGATTCTATGTTCATCGGCCAATCTTACATGAGGTACTCTCCAAACAACTTTATCCAACTGTAGTTGCCATTCCAGTTTATCTTCCGTAGTTGCAGGGTCTGCAAGTATTAAGTCCTTATTAGTTGAAGATCTGAGTAATACTAATTCTTGTTTGACATTTATTATTACCCGTTTGTAATCTTCAGCGAATCCCAAAAGCAATCGTAAAGGTACATGAAAATCAAAGTGACCGTTGGAATCTGGTGTTATAGTGTCTTTATCGGGGGCAACCCATCCGGCAGTGACTATTGAATTCTTCTCATGCGGTGTTAATGATGTTAATCCTTTCAATGTCGTTGTTAAACCAACCTTTTTTGTTGAATCAACCGTCACCCCTGATATTTCATATCTTATTTCATCAAAAAGATATGCCATCGGGTTATTTATAAAAGGAACTGTTGAAGCAGTTTTTCCATCCAATTTTAATACCCGTCCTTCGATGTACAAGTAACTTTCACACGGTAAAGTGTAAATATCTTGTTGTTGAATGGGGATCCTTATTTCATCGTTATTGTTTAATTTTGATGAAGTGTAAGGGTTGTGCGTGTGATATTCCTTCTCCCATAGTGTTTCGTCGAACGTTGGTCCTTGAGATATATCCAGGATATCCATCGCTGTTAAGTTTCAATCCAATCTTCTGTAGAAAACGAATGTTTTCCGATGTTAACTCTTCCAATGTCGAGGAGCTACTGAGCTCCCGACTCTTCCGTTGCGGTTTAAATGATAATCCCATGTTGACTTTTATGTTGCTGCTCTGATGTGTATCCGTATAGTAATTGTTTCTCCTCTAAAGTCAACACTATGACCGTCTTCATCCAATATGTTCAGTACGGTGTCTGAAATGAAACTGGTGTTTAACGGTAGGTATATCAAGTTTTGTGGCTTCTCAACAATTTTAAAACCGGGAGCCACTGTTGGATAAAATGTATGTAAAATATGTTGATTAACTCCATCTCTATACGATCCGTGTATAATGTTGCACGTGACATCAATACTATTTACTTTCAATATTGTTACAGTTGAATCACCTGAATGAGTAGTTCCAGGAGTTAAGATTTTCTTTTTTGTATCTGTAAATCCAAGTAAACTGCCAATCGACTGTTCCAAGCTGACATCAATATAATATTTCGAAGTTATTTCTGCTTTTAAAGTATTATTGTTTCCTTTAACGGTGATATTGTCTTCTCCGAGTTGTTTCTGTAATAATTGGTTTATGTCATCAATTTCATATGCTCCAGTAGGAAATGTAATTATTTTCAATTCTGAGTATTTTCCTGCAGCATCCTTAGTTTCATAATAATGTAGTAAATTGTTTTTTCCTTCTGTAACATTAGGAATTGAATTGTAGGTAGTCAAATCAAGTAATGCCGCTTCCCATAATCTTTCCTTGGATGGACGCAATGCTGGGAACAGCGTACTTTTCAATGTGGATGAATTTCCACTCAGTGACACTGTATACGATGACATCTTAAAGCTGACTGACACTCTTCGCTAGAAACTCCAAACATAAATGCCCACATATTTCAGTATTGTTAGGTTGTTCTCTTTTGTAATTGTAAAAAATGTTTTTGGAGTTTCGAAAATAATGTTGCAGTTCTTTTGGCGGTGGTAGATTGCCAAAACTGTCAAAGTAGTAAATGGTTTGTCCGAGTTTTTTATAGCATACCCAGTGAGTGCCTGGACCATAGGTGGAATCCAAATTTACTATTCCAGTTTCATTTTTCCATATTTTAGTTGGTAATGCATCTTTCATAAAAACTCCTCGAAAGAATGGTATTTTCAAACATTTTACATAATCATTTAACTGATGATTTGTTAAGGCTTTATTTGGAATTATCAATTGATTCTTCTTATTTAGTACACACGGTATGGTCTTAGGTATAAACCTGCTCCGTTTTTTACCATTTGCCAAACAGAAGTCTTCTTTACACTTGCCTTATGAGTTCTACGACGTCCTTTTTTAATGTTTCCACCTCTTTTGGGAGCGCCTCTCTTTGCAGGTCTTCCTCTGCGACGTCTTCCACCACCTAACTTTGCTTTTGTCTTCATGGCTGTAGTTACTGCCCAAGCTGCTGCTTTTTCTGCAATATTTGCGTCACTTGATTTTACTCTTTGCCAAGCTTTTTCCGCTAGAATTTTATCTGCTATTGATCTATTTGTTGAATCTTTATACTTTGAATATGCTATATCGTGTTCTTTGCAAGCTTGATCTAATTTATTAATTCCAGGATCTCCTCTTGCTAAACGTTTTGCCAACTTAGTTCCAGGTCCACAATATTGATAACCTCCGGGCAGATGTAATTCGTATGGTAAAGCGTCTATCGTTCGATTTACAACAGCACCAACTGGAATCCGTCTGAGCAGGGATAATGCAGCTGATGTTATACCACGTCCTCTCTTGCCGCTGTCTTCACGATGACTGAGCGATACGGTCTTCATTATGTTGTCTTATATAACTGGTGTGTTTACTCCACGAGATACTTTACATAAATGAATAACTTGTGCAAAATCTTTTATATTTAAAGACTTAGTTATTCAAATTAATTATATACTGATTTATGATTCTATTTTTAATCCAAGCTTCTCGTTCATCGAGTTGAATCACCACATGATTCGTTGTACTAGCTATATGATTGTGGGTATCAATAAGTAAATTACCCACTATTCTTATTAAACAATCTAAAGTTACAGCATCTTTCGGATGTTGAGGATCTTGTAACTGCATAATACGTTTATCATTACACGTGTAAGCGGTTAAATCACTTTTTGATGTTGTTATGACTTGTCCAATAGTAGCAGCATCATTTGAATCTTCACCTGGTAAAATATTAATTATTTTCTTCATCTTTGCATGATATTTGGTCCCAAAGTGTTTATCCCAAGTTATTGTTTGTCTCAATGTAACACAATCATCATCTCCATAACCAGGATAAATATTTTTTATTCTTCTATTACGACCATCGTATGTATCTAATCTACCACCACTTGCAATTAATGTTTGCACCATAAGAGGTACATCTGAATCTTTTATACCAAATCTTCCATTTGTTATTGTTTTATGTCCTGCATCCCATTCATAATTATTTCCTTGCATTAAATCAAACTTTTTATTTCCATGTATAAATTTATCTCCCCGCTTTAACACGGCATCTTCATGTTTTACAAAATTTGATGTTTCTTTTTTTAATTCTTTGGATAATTGCTCCATAGTAACAGCATCTTTTGGTTGAGAACCAAACTTTACATTTGTCAATGTTTTTCCATGACAATCGATTCCATCAGCATCTTGTAAAATACAGTTGTCCTTGATGTATTTTAGGTTTACAGCATCACCGTCTTCTTTTGGGTATCCAATGTCATTTATAATAAATTTATAAAAAGAAAATCCATGTTCAGTTTTTTCAGGTATTATAGAATGTAAATATTCTTTATTAACTGAATCTTTATCATTTTTGGGATTTCCCACGTTGGTTATTCTATAATTTCCAGCATTATACGTTTGTCCATCTTTTAAGTTATTACCCCATTGCAATTTTAAAGTATTTAAAAGTTCAGATGATAAGTACTCTTTAGTAATTGCATCAGAACCTTCAGTTGGTTTACCAACATTAATTAATCTATGTGATTTAACATCGTAAGTATTCTTATGTAATTTTAATGATGTTGAAGTAGCTTCTTTTACTGTCTTCAAATTTGCTCCATCAGTATCTTCTTCTGGATCTTTAACTAGTTTTAAACGTTTATTACTTATGCTATAGTCACCTTCAGGTGTTTGCGGTAATCCACTTCTTTTTCTGTCTTCTCCAACTTGCACTCCTAAAGCGGAGTACCGTCCGAACTTGTCGACGCTCATGTTAGAACTGATACGTCTTATGCTTGCACCTCTTTTATATCCACGGACAATTATACGACTATACCGCGATTCCTAAGTTCATCAACTAGAGCCACCCATTCATTATTCAAACCTGTATGACCGGCTTCCATGGCTTCATGCAATAGTCTCATTCTATCAACCAATTTATTGATATCGTTGTAGTAAATCACATTCGTATTGTATAGATTTTTCATCAATCCTTTACCAGATGTTGAAGTATCTCCTTTACTCTTTTTACCATGTTGTTCAAGAAGTGATAAATCCATAAGTGATAAAGATTTTCTTTTCAGTGGTTGTCTCACCGCTGGTGCAGTACGTAATGTTGGCAATTTTCGTGGAGGAAACAACTTTTTTATAACGATGTTATATTTTGTTGCACGTGAACGATTAATCATTGCATCCTTTACATAGTTTCTTTTATGAGCGTTAGTATTTTGGAGAATCTCCTAAAAAACACTTAAATCTTTGGATGAATATCTTAGTGGTATGTTTTTAAAAATTAATTCATATAATCCTTTTGTTCCTTTATATCTATGCTCACCAATAATGATGTAATCGTCTTGTGTTATTTCAAGCTTTGAATCGCCAATCTTCAATTCATTCCCATCAATTCTTGCTCCGTATACGTGTGATCTACTCAAATTCGGGTTTGATTTCATATCATGTAGCATTTTCATTATATATTTTCTTCCAAGAGGTCCATGTTGTAATATATCGCTACTCAATTGAGTTAAATTTGGAATAGATTGTTCAGCTTCAGGTATTGGCTGTTCTTCTTCCTTTTCAACAATTGGTTCTTCTTCTTCTTTTGTTTCTTCTTGCTCACTAGCACTTGTATATGAATCATCATCTTCTTCTTTTTTTAATGCTTGTACTTCTTGTTTAGAAACTGGTAGTAAAACATCTCCTTCATAACGAGGTTTACCAATAGTTTCTGATATCTGTTTTAAAGGTTCCGTAATAGGTTTAAATGTAGTCTCTAAAAATTCTTCTCTTTCACTTAAACCCATCCTCAATGCACGATTCTTCATCCTAATAGAATCACTCAGTGATTTTATTTCTTTCAATAGTTTTTCTTGATTCACCATGTTTACACTGTGAAGTTCAACATGTAACTAGATGTAGCATCGGTAGTTCAACGCATAAATACAAATTTATCCAACCCTATACGATATCTACCATTTTTAATATCTTCTTCCTTCATAATAACGAGAAAGCTATATTTCTCATTCCATGCTTTGCCACACATCTCTTTAAATTTTTCAAATGGCATATCTGCATTTACATGATCATTATATATATGCTTTAAATTTGTTTCATCTTGCTTGAAGATGATCAACATATTTGCATTGTCTCTTATAAGTTGTTTTGGAATTTTACTGTATGTTTGACCAATGTAAATGCTATCAATATTATGATGTCTTCCCATAGCAAAATAATTCCTTATTGTGTCATGATTTTCACAAGAAACATCGTCAAATATAAAAATAGAAAATGGTTTTGCTTCATTTGGTTGCATAATTGTTTCACTGGCATTAAACTTGTAAAAATTTACTTCAGGTACACTTGCAAGTACTTTATCCAATAATTGATATTTTGGTTGTTGCAATGATTTTGAAAAAATATATATATTGTTAAAACGCAATCCTTTAGGATTAGTTATAAGGTTAAAAACAACATTAGTTTTTCCACAATTTGAAGGACCAGTTATTAGACATCTTATCGTATTTGGTAGTAATTCACCATGTTTTTCATGATTTAACTTATCATTGTCAACTGTCAATTCATCAATGTTATTGATATTAAATCGATCTTTTTGTTGTACAATCTCCATCTTGTATAAAGGTTAAACACACAATGAGCTATTAAACAACTATACTAAGTCTTTTGAAGGAATCCAAGAGTCTTCACTTTTATCAAACCCTAACCACCGGACTTTAACCATATCCTTTTTCCTTTGTAAAATCTTCTCGACAAGATATACATCACCAACTGTTGATTTCAACAATTCGTGTCCGTAGAATCCACCTTGAAGTAATTCACCCTTGTTATCCTTTAATAAATAGGTTTCAGGTATAGTTGGTTGCACTTTATAAATTGTTAATACTTCATTAGTCCAATTTGGTAGATATCTTTTACTAAATACACCTTTGTATTTGCTTATACGAACTTTATCGTTGACCTTGAACTTCTTTGGTTGCAATTTTTCCAATTTCGGTGTTGTATTATTTTTAATGCGTTGTAATACAATTTTGGCATTAGCACTATTTACCTGGATAGGTTTCATTCCAATGGTACGATGATATTTGTTGTTATACTCTTTTATAAGTTGTGGTAATATGTCATACCACACGTATGATCCTCTTTTTGAAAATTGTTTATACATCGCACCTTTTAATGTTCTATTGAATCTTTCAATTATTGAAGCTTTAACTTCAGAATTTGTAGAATAATGATTTATTTGATATTTCTTCATCAAAGCTCCAAAGTCTTTATTAAAATATTCTTTTCCATCATCGGTCTGTAGATGTTTAATTTTAAATTTATTTCTTTGTATTGTGGTTTCCATAGCTTTTGTAACACTTTTACCAGTCTTATCCTTCATTGGTAAAGCGTCAGCTATTTTAGTAAAACAGTCTATAATTGTTAAAATATATTTAAATCCTTTATTTAATTTACTGTGCGGTATCATTTCAATGAGATCAGCTTGATAAAGATCATTCATTCCTTTAATGATTGTACTTCTTCTTGGAAATCTTCTTCTTGCTGGTTTATGTAGTTCATTTACAATCTTGTCCTTCACACTTTCCATCTTCAGATGTTGCTTGTACACTGCATGTAAAAATACTGATCCATAGAATAGTTTATTCTCATTTATATAGTTTGAATATAGGTCAAGGCCATTTCATATTAGTGTAAAAAAGAGGGAACATGGCATTGGGCTTGCCATGTCCCCTCTTCTTTACGGAAAGGAAAAAGGAAGAAGGTAGAGGACGAAGAATAGGTTTACTGGTCGATAGGGTTTAGAGAGTAGTGGCCGAATGGTAAAGTATTAATTTTATCTTCTAAAATATGACGCTTGTCATCTTTGTAGCTTAATGCCCACTTTGTTTGTTTGACACTAAAAAGTTGATGATTATAACTTCTAATAGTGTTGAACGTTGCAGTTGTTTCAACATTTTCAAACAAACATCTTTTATAATGTTCAAACTGTACGTTCTTCTTCAGGAAAGAAGTTTTTATTCCTTTGGCCTTCTTCGTGACTTGATGTTCGTTCCTCTCGTTTATGTACAATTGAAATGAATACAGTTTGGACATTAATGCTACAATTTCCATCATCGGCACACCATTTGTTTCATCTTTAAATTTTCCCAATACTTTCTTATTTCTGTCATAGTCGTAATTTGGATGATCCTTAGGATAATCGGAAAAGTCGAAATCATCTTTATATATAAAGGTGCGTAGATCTTCATACATATCATTTGTTTTAATCTAGTAAATTAGTGCATCCGTGTCCATATATGCAATACCAATGTTCTCTCTTCCATAATAGTTAACCATCTTCTTATAATGAAACTCGTACATATGTGTTTTTGAAATGTCCAAGATTGACATTCCAAGATACAAAGGACGATCCATTGTAACTGACTTCTTGTTCATGGAAATAACAACTAGATTTTCATTAATAATTATAGATGAACCAAAGTTTGGTTGTTGCACCAATTTCTGTAATTTTACTGGATCAGTTACCAATTTGATATCCTTATGTTTCCTTTTGTTTTCCAAAGTCTTGCCAAATATTGCGTTATTCATTAATTTGAAAAAATCTTTTTGAAAACTTCATGTAGCGGTGGCTCTTCTTCTTGTGTTGTTGTCGATGTAAGGTTTTAACCAACAAGATTGAGAAAATTGTAGTACTCGATTAATTTTTGTAATTCTCAATCCTAAGTCTAAAGCTTGTTGTATCATCCAGTAGTGTCCAACATATCGAGACTTGTCGGTTAAAGTCATCATTAATTTTGGCCATCTTCCAGTAGGGGAAATTTCAGTCTTCGGAAGAAGTGGTAAATCATAATGTTGATCATGAAGATGTTCAGGATATTCAAAATTAACATCAAAAATGTAACCAGTTTCACCATGCTTCGGTATATCCACTAGTTTCCAATCGATTCTGGATCTATCCATTTAAAATTATCATATGGAAGGGGATTCGACATTGCCCATCCGTATAAGTTATTTGCATCAAAATAACCCAGGAATGTTGTTGGTTTTGATACATCATAATCGGGCAGATACTTGTTGTTTGCCTTGAAATGTCTTGTAACGCTTTGCGTCAATCCCCCTCGAACTCCTGACTCTAACATCATAACCATATCTATATCAGTAAGAAGTTGTATTTTACAATTTGTTTCTTTCAACATAGCTTGCCATGCTAATCCAGGTGAAGTGTACGAATGAAGAGGGTCCAATCCATATGCCGCAAAACATGTATTTCTAAATTCTTCCATTATATCACATAGTAAAGTTACATCCAATTTAACATAAAAATCTGAATATTCTCCCAATGTTCTAAATTCTTAATCGTTCCATACTTTACATGCATGATCATAGTCCTCTTGAGATATGTCCATGTCATAAAGTTTACTTTTAAATTCTTCTTTAGCCGGAAGTGATGTTTCATTAAATCTTTCTAAACTGTCTATGTAATCATATGGAAACACACCTTTCCGAAGTACCAAATCCAGTTTGTCGTTATTTACAATCTTCTTTGTTTCGATGAAATCTTGTTTCCTTAAATTTTCTGAAAGTTTGGACAAACTCGACGGCATAAATCTGTAGGAGTCCAAGAATCTTAGTTTTATGTTTCCAACTTCTTTGGAAAAACTTATAAACTTCTCTGAAGTTTCAGCTAACACATCGATTTTACCATCGTCTCTTCCTAGTTCAGGTATTATAAAATGAGCATCGTACCCACTGAGGTTATGCAGAACCACAGGAATATATAGTGGTAAACGATAGCTCAAGTTGCATTTATTACAAGCAGCACCCCTGTAATAACCTGTGAGGTGATCGTGATCTTTAACTTTATAATTCTCAATAGTAAAATCATTTTTGCATAAGAAACATAGAGTTGCATTTTCATGTTGAATTTCTTCTTCTTCCTCCATCGGTTTCATTGGTACAATATTTGTATATAATCTTTGTGCATTTCCAGCTATTGAATATAAGTGATCAAGAAATATTTTTTCTACATTTTTACCACGATATACTAGAGGTTCTGAAGTTAATCCATATCTGTTTAAATGTTCTTCTGATAATGTTGATTTAACCATTAAACAAAAACTATTTGGTTTGTGCATTTGATATTTGACACTTTTTCTAGCTTCACAATTTTCATCTTCTATAGGAATTAGTGTTGATTCAAAGTCCGCATATACAACTATAGGGATACGGTATTGATGATGAACCTTTTCAAATTTAACGAATGCTCTGTTTTCCGCAGGTAAATTAATCTTTGCTTCATAATTATTGTTACATAGTCTTTTGTGCTCTTGTAACCATTCTCTTCCTTCTCTTCCTTCTCGTTGAAAATTAAAACATCTCTTGCAAATTATCTTTTTGTTTCTATTTTTTGAAAGTTGCTTGTTAACAAGACGATCAAATTGCTTTATGTACACATAGTGAGACACATCTCCTCGCGTTAGTAGTAGTAAATCCGTATGATCTGGTAGCTCTTCTTTTGCAATACGTAAAGGATACACTTTGTTTGAACTATCTAATGCAAAAACATTGATAGACGTACCGGGATTTTTCTTCTCAAATTTTGATATATCTTTCAGTGATACAGGATAAGTGATTCCTTGAAAATTGTATCTAAATCTTTGATTTTCATATTCTTGGTCAGGTCTATTCACATGATGTGGTACAAATTTAGTTGTCATTGCATAACGAAAACATTCATTGTCTTCATTTTTAACATTAATACAAGATTTTGTATCTTCAATTCTTTTTGGCAGAGGAATGTAACTTGATCCCATTAGTCCATATCCATGTTTGTGAACTCTTATATCTAATACTTCAATACTTGTAAGACTCCATCCGGATCCTCTTCCTTCGTGTTCCTGAATTTTTGTTAATATTTTTTCTATACAGTTCTCTACTATTGAATCAATGTTTGAACTTTCCATAATGGTTCGGTTTTTTGTTATGAATCCTCTTGGTGATAATTCTTCTTGTACATTTATAAACATAGCTTCTAGTAGTAAACCAAATTTAAGAAAGTTCAATCTTTTTAATTCTTCTTTTAAAGTTTTACTTACAATTGGTTTTGCTTCTCTAATAAATTCTTCTAGCTTCAAGTTTTCATTTTGAATCTTATGATGCATTACTACTTTACCAGGTAATGCAAATACTTGTAGATTTGGTAAAGTAGTTGAAGATGTTGCTGTTATTTCATATTGTTCTTCTTGTTCTTCTTGTTCTTCTTGTTGTTCTTGTTCTTCTTGTTGTTCTTGTTGTTCTTGTTTTTCTTCTGGGTTGTTGTGAATTAGTTCTTTATGACAGTCTAATAGAATTTCATCGTGAAACGATTCCGAACATTTATCGCAACGATACATGTTGAGATGTTTACTCTTCGAAATTTCACCAAGAAATGAAGTGGGCTCTCACGTTCCTCCTATTATAATGGTTCCCCCACCACTATTTCATCCTCTTCACTATCCTAGGAAATCAAACATTTTCAACAAAATATTAACCTTCTACAAACTAATTGTTCATTCGTGTTCTTTATTCCCATTGGAGTTTTAGTATATACTTCTTTATATTTAAACTTTAACAAACTTTCTTTTAACATCTGTTAGGACAGATGTTATGGGACAGATGTTAAAAAAACAAATGTTGGAGTGGAAATGGCTAGAGCACAGGCACTTGGTTGAACTAAATTTGCGCATAAATTAACTAGAGTTGAACTGAAAATTCGCATAAATTAAAAGTTAGTTCAAAACTAAAATTCGACAGTGTTAAAAAACTCTAACAGTTGAATAAAAATAAACATTAGTTCAAAACTGAAATTCAACAGTGTTAACCAAATTCTAACAGTCAAACAAATAGGTCAAGGTAATCCAATTTAACGCGAGAACGAGGAATAGAGCACTAAGTGGCATGTTAGTCCATTACCACAAAGTGATCTATTCCTCGCTCTCTATTCTACATCTACTTTTTTCAGTTTACTTATTTATATTAAAATGTTCAAATTTTACTATGTAGAATGTCCATTCTTTCTCTTCAACTCTTCGATTGTTTTTAGCAATTGTAACAAATATTCGTTAGTTTTCACCAAAGTCTTTAGTTTGCTACATCCAATTTCAATGGAAGGTATTATAAGTTGTAATTTTATAAGTTCAATCTTTTCTTTCTTGCGAATTTCTTTCTTTATTATATTATTCCTTATTTTTGCTGAAGATTTAAACTCCATGTTGTTTCTGCTAAAGCCACAATAATAATAAAAGTCTCTTGAAACAACCTGCATTTATACACATTCCCCCACCACTTTATAATCCCCACTCCTTTCCCCTTCTTCTTTATATGTGGAAGGAAGTATTATAATTAGATTCCTAATATTTCTTTTCCTTCTTCACTACGTGGGGGAAGGGTAATTTGTTATTACACTAGTTGTGCAAGAAAATAGCCGCCAGTGTCCACACCTTGTTCGTAGCACTCCATCATAGATTGTGCCCACTGCAACATGCGGTCTCTGTCATTTGGTGTGACAAGGAAAGAATGACTATCACCATACAATATAAAAGAGTCAATTCGTACATAACATCCTGAGTCCAACCATTTATTAGCTTCAGCCATAAACTTTTCTATTGTATCAAATGGAAATTGTGGATCAATTGCTATGACTTTACGTTCTTCACTAAGTTCAACAGTATAATCATCATCGTCCTCATCATCTTCACTTTCACTGTCGTTACTTAAAGTGTCTTCAGATTGTTCAAAAACATCAGAAATTTCAGAAAAATTAAAATTTTCATTCAGATGAGGAGGCATTTTGAAGCAAGAAATATTATAAACAGCAGAGACGAAACGACAAGAGCGGCATGTAGAAGAAAAATGAAGGGGTGACCAACGCTCGCTCCGCTTTTATAATAGTATGCAAATGAGGGGTAGGTGCTGACCATGACCAGTCATCGACCCAAAGGAGTGGGGGAAGTACTTTTCTTACTACTTGGATGGAAGTAGGTTAGTAGGTCACGAGACTTAGAGTGTTAAAAAATAATGGGGGAGAAACACAACGCTATAACGCGTTGTGTTTCTCCCCCAGTATTTTTTTAAGCAATAATTTGGAAAAAGCTATGTGAATTTACTTGCTACGCCCCCACCTTGTAATACCATCCAGTTTGTGTCTGAGGAGATAGTCTTTAGAGTCTAACTCATAAACGGATTTCTCTTTGCGCAAGGATTCAATCACTTTAATATTATATCTTACGCCGTTACAAGTTGCCAAAATGTGTTCGTTGTCAATAACACTTTCAAAAAAATAGACACAACCTCTCTTAAGCCTATTTCCTTTCACACCAATAATTTTGGATTGGTATTCAACAGTGGGGGTTTCTGTCACTTGTAGTTCAGAAATGTGTTTTACGACATGTACACGGCAAAAACTTTCATTTTTTACACATTTCCTCCCACAAGGTGATCCTTTCTTAATTCCCCTAGTAAGCATTTCAGGGCAAGTAGTGGGACGGCTAAATGCCCTACGACGCTGTTCTTGTAATAATTGAAATTGCTCTGAAGGAGCGGGTTTAGGAGTAGGTTTAGGAGTAAGTTTAGGAGCTGGTTTAGAAGCTGGTTTAGGAGCTGATTTAGGAGATGATTTAGTAGCAGGTTGAGAGGATTCAGTTTTGTGATAGGTATGATCTTCAGGTGTACTAAGTGGTGGGGTAGGAGGCAATGGTGATAGTGGGATAATGGGTGTGCTAAGACGATGAACAATGGTTTCAACGGAAGGGGTATTAGGATGGTGGTGAACTGGCTTCTGCGGTGGCGGCATAGTAGTTGATGGTGGTGCGGAGTCCTTTGAAGGCGAAGGCGGTGAAAAAATACTACGAAGTCTAGAAGTGTTAGTTGGCGGAAGAATAGCTCCAGAAGTTGAAGGTTGAGATGCAAGTCGATTCTTGTAGCAATCAGGAAGGTTTTTGAGGCGAAGAGTTTTCTTAGGTGCAGGAACAGCCGTAGTAGAAATAGAAGTCGAAGTAGAAGTTAAAGTAGAAGTTGTAGTTGGCAGAGATAACATGGTTGTGGCTCCAAGTTTGCAGCGTAACGTCTGGAATCAGAATGAAATGTTAGCCGCAGTCGGTGCGTCTTTTATAACAATATGCAAATGAGAGGGGTAGCAGCTGGCCGAGACTGATTATTGACCTGGGAGGTGGGGGAAAAGGGGAAAGAGAAGGTATTTATTTAAAATAATTCGCATAACTTTTGACTAAAATAAGATAACCAAATTCTTCTTTTACCAAAATGTTTGTCTTACATAGACCTTTTCAATGATGTATCGCTTGTCCAAATCCGTCAATCCGTTATCAAGTTATAGCCATTTTAATTTTTCAGGTCATGACCGGTCGTTCACCCGTAGTGGGGGAAGGAGTGGGGGTAGGAGTGGGGGAAGGGGAGGGGAGGGGGGGGGATCGACTCCATTTTTTTCGGGGGGGAAGGGGGGGGAGGGGGGGAATCGACTCCATTTTTTCGGGGGGGGGGGGTCATTGACCCTTCCGAAAGTGGGTCAAGGTCATTCAAGATTTATAATGATCCAAGGTGATGGGAACAGTAATACTGTTCCCACCACCCTGTTTGCCTAGCGGTTCCCACTCCCAACCCACTAGTTACGTTCTGCAAGGGAGGTCCCTGGGCCGTCCGCATCAAAGCGTAACGTCCCGTCCGCATCAAAGCGTAACCATTAATTTCAGGGAAACTGGAACAGCAGGGAGGCCCTGGTCCGTCCGCATCAAAGCGTAACGTCCCGTCCGCATCAAAGCGTAACCATTAATTTCAGGGAAACTGGAACAGCTAATGCAGAAACGCAACTCTAACACCCACCCAAACTAATCCCACCCATCATATTCCTAAACAAAATGCAAAAAACCTAGTCCGCAATTTGCGGATGTCCCACCCCTTCTAAGTGAAGTTCAACTGAACTTCTGAATTTACAGTTAATCTACCCCCTAACATCTAGCTGAAAGGCAAAACAACAACATAAATTATTAATATCAACACTTAAAACTAACAACACATCATTATTAAAAACCAAATAATTCAACACAACCAAATACCATCATTATTCTTAAAATTAATACACCTTAATGCTAAACACCTCTTAAAATTAATACACCTTAATGCTAAACCCAACTTATAACTAATATCGCAATGCGCAAATTATTTCTTAAATTAAATACAACTTAAAACTAAACACACACACACACACACACATACCACATTGCATTAAAAAACGCAACGTAGTAGAAGAAGTTCAAATATATATAGGCCTACTATATATTTGAAACCTCTTGCTGAGTCGCCAACAACCTTTCGCTATGAAAGTTTGTTGACGACTGACGCTAAGATCAGGCTCGTATTGCTCCTCGGATTCTCGAGTAGTGGGGGAAGTTGTTTCACTCCAGTACAGTGTTCAATCCAGTCCAGTTCGCAGCAGTGTAAAAGGAAGGCAAAGGAGTGGGGAGCGGCGCATGCGCAACAACACAAATCCAAGGTTTGAGGTTAGAATTATCCATGTGCAGTAGCGCTAAAGTGAGTAATACAGGACTAGGCGCATGCGCATAGCATAGACTCATTCCGATCCGGAGAACTTGTTGCATGCGCAGCAGGTTTGAGGTTAGAATTATCCATGGCAGCTGCCATATTTAGTCTGGTTTCACCACATAAAGTCAACAACCGGTGGTGACCGGCCATTGACCTGGAGGAGTGGGGGAAGGAGTGGGGGAAGGAGTGGGGGAAGGGGGGGGGCTCCATTTTTTCGGGGGGGGGAGGGGGGAGGGGGGGAGGGGGGGGAGGGGGGGGAGGTCATTGACCTTTCCGGTCGGTCATTGACCCCAAGGAGTAGGGATAGACACAGAACCCTACTTCTCTTACTACTCAGGTGAAAGTCGGTCAACCAGTCATTTGCTTGCCATCTGCCGCCATCTGGCTGGAGTTATTGCCTCTATAAAGGTGGGTAGTTTATCGCGCTACAAACATTCATTGCCTCGCATCCGCTCGGTCATCATCTCTCGTTAGTTTTATGTTATGACTACTTCACTTACTAGGTTTGAGGTTAGAATTATCCATGGAATAGCCTTCGTAAATTCTAACCTATAAAATTACTACTCTGGCTTTCTGTTTCAATTTCTTTTACACTTCATTTTATATCTCAGTCTTCTTTTAACTTCTGAACTTAACACATCGGTTATGATGACTGCACAATGTTTAAAATTAAAGCTTTTGCGAACACAACACATATTACAAAGTACTTCTAAACCTTCAATTTCAAAGTGTAGAACTAATTTAAATAGAGTTAGGAAGAAGTACAGTTTTAACCCATTATACTCTTCAAAGACTTCGCAGGTTAATGTTGATGATAGTGTTATTTACAACATTTTGCATTCTATGTTACAATTCAACAACTTTGAACTTGTTACACCTATCGACTGTGTTCAACAAGTTTTTTTATTTTACCCCTACTATTCCTCATATAAGCGCTGTCACCACAATTCCTACTTCATGCTCCTCTATTCTCTTCAGCTGAGCTAAGGTTTGAGGTTAGAATTATCCATGGCGGCCGCCATGTTTAATTCAGTTTCACCACATACAGTCGGCGACCGGTTATTGGTCTAAAGGAGTGGGGGAAGGGGTGGTGGGGGGAAGGTTGCCATTTTATAAGTCCTCTCCCTAGGCGGCGCTTCTCATTCGATCGCCAACTTTCAAACAATAAACACCTCTCCCATGGCACGAATGAATTATCCCACTATCACCAACTAGTTCAACTTTGAACTATTTCTAGTGGTAGTTGGGTAGGCTTTTTTAAAACTTACTCTGGATGACCTTGACATACTTTCCAAGCCCCCAGTTATAACTGTTGAATTTCAGTTTTCATCTTACTCTTAATTTTTGTTCAACTTTTAGAGTTTAGTTAACACAGTTAAATTTTAGTTTTTAACTAACTCTTAATTCATGCCCAATTCTACTTCAAATTCAGGACATATGCTCTCGCCATCTGCACCCCAGCATCTGACGCCATCTGCTCGAGCAGCTGCTCGGGCAGATGGCACGACTTCCGGCGCAGAAGTAACCAAAACACACTACTGAAATTGTTATTTGTGTTTCAGTTTTAATAATTTAAATTCAGAGTGTGTCATTTTAATATCTGAATAGTCGATTTAATTTTAGAAAATATTAGTTTTATTTTGGAAAATATCAATTGTATTTTAGAAAGAGTTACTTAATTTTAAAAATGTATCGTATATGTACTTCTGATATACCTAATTTGGTAATAATTTCATTGTTATCTTTTATGAACAGCTGATTTTAGAAAAATATAAACAATGTTTTTTTTAACAATTTTAATTCAGTTATTCAGAATTGTGAAAAATACATAGTGTTAGCTTGTATTTTCTTAATCGGGTTGTAAAATGGAGCTGAAAGACAACTGTGGCATATGTCTTCGTTCCACGTTGAGGAAACCAATTATAAGATTGTTACCCTGCAGACACTTACTCCATGAACAATGCCTTAGAAATCAACTTGAAATCCAAAACATGAAAGAGGTTGGCAATTGCCATATTTGCCAACAAGATGTTACCTTCACTGAAAATGTATTGAGGAAAGTTTACAAAAAAACATTCTTTTCCTACCACTGCATGGAAATAATCACATTGCCACACCTGTAACCCCTTTGCAAAACAGTTCATTTCCGGTTTCCGTTTCTTTCCCGTTCTAGAGCGACAATGTTCTTTACCGCACGCTAGATCAAACAGCAATTTTAAGTCAGCTGTTCTTACAAACCATGCTACAGCTGTTGTCTACTGTTGTCGTTTAGTAATTCTTTTTTAGTTTGAGGTTATGTTTGATAGTTAACAGTGTGTTCCAACAGAAACAAATAAAAATTAATCTAAATGACATTTTGTATACAAAAAAACATGTAATCTGTAGCAATTGTGTTTTTAGGAAAAATCTTGTGTGTATTACGAGCGCGAATAGTCGTTGCCGCTCTCGAATTGTTTCGCCGCACTCAGCTGATGCTTCGTTCTGCCATCTACAATTCGAGAGTGGCAATGACGCACTTTACGCTCTTATTACACAAATAGCTATTTCAGGACCAAAAGAGAATTGTAAACACTGCAAATAGAGCTGAAGATTGGGTGGCCCTGGCCGGCCAGCTAAACGTACCATGCAAAACAGCATATGAGTGGGTCCGATCGGGAGAGAAGACACCTAAGTAAAAAAAAAATCCTTCCTGAGGAACAAATTGATCAAGTCATTGTATGGGTTGAAGGTAATTGCGGACTAACCTTAAAACAAATAAAAAGCAGAATCTTTTACTACTTCCCGTACTAATTTATCAGTTTCAACTATCGGAAACTAGCTTGAAGGTAGATCAAATAGCTTAAAACAGTGCATAATGAACCAGTTACAATGAACTCAGAAGAAAACAAATATTTGCTCGCTGAATATGTAAGAGCGCTAAACCGACACATCGAAGAGGGGAAACAGATTGTTTGATTTGATGAAACAAACTTCAATCTGTTCTGTCGGAGGAAACGAGCTCGAGCTAAAGTTGGTAACAGAGCAGCACAGAAGTTACCCGCTAGCAAATGACCTAATGTCCATTTAATTTGTGCTATCTCGGCGGTGGGAGTCCTATGTATGGGCCGGAGATGGGGTTCCTTCACTTGGGAAACAGCCAACGTAATGGCTCCAAACCTTGCTTCAAAAATGGGAGGAAACAGGCAATGAGCTTGATGATTTAGTCATAGTTGTTGATAACGCCTCTTGTCACAGTCGTTTGGAAATCGCTATTGAAGGAACTCCATTAATATTACTACGGTTGACACCATACTCTCCCATGTTGAACCCCGTTGAAATAATCTGGTCGAAGATCAAGTCTTTTGTTAAAGCCAACTTAAGAATTCCAGTAGTCAATCTTCCAGGGGTGACTGAACAAAGGCTTGTTTATTTAGAGAACATAATCGATCAGGCGAAAACACTATCGTTGGTGGTGATTGTGCACGTGCAGTAACATTCAACAGTCCATCATGCTGCAGCTTTAAGAACGGAAGACATGCAAGTTGGACTTAAAATTGAAGGAGCTGTAACCTACTTTAAAACGTCCTTTTACACTACAGTAGTTGTATATCTTTTAAACTTATTTGTGTGTTAGGCTAATTCATATTAGTTATTTTAACTTAAATAGTTTTCATTGCTGCAGTTGTTGTTTTCAAAATAAATATGTCCATTTTAATCTAAGTTTGTAATTTACTTTTTCTGAAATACAATTTCCTACTTCTAAAATACTATTTATATGTTAATTTTTAGCGTACTTAATTATTTATGGAATATAATTTCCTATTTCTGAAATTCAATTTACTATTTCTCAAATTAAAGTAATTAAAATGAAATTCAATTAACATTATCTGAAATAAAAATTTCTATTCTGAATTTAGTAATTTGCTTTCCTTAACACAATTTACTATTTCTCAAATTTAATTTATTGAAATTAAATTCAATTGACAATATTTTAAATGAAAATCACTAATCTGAATTTAATAATTTATTTTCTGAAATACATATATAACGACCCTAAAGTAAGACCCTAGATTTGGATAGAGCCTTCTTATTTAATTGTTCTGTATCTTTTAACATGACCTTAAAAATGTGATACATAACGGTATTTTTAATTCAAATGTTTTGAGTTATGGGAAGATCGAGTGAGGAGTGAAGCTTGTTTTTAATATGATACTTATTTCGCAAAAAAAAGGAGAAAAACAGTGCTTTATTTCATAAAATGAACAAAGAAACACAATATAGGTCTGTTCAATACCTAGATCAATAAGCACTTTCCAGTAATGGGTTTAAAAACCCGTATACTCGGTGAACATACATTAAAAAGATTTTCATATGACGAATGATCCACTCTCATTTCATTCAATGTTTACAATGATCAATAGTGTACGAATTTCGCTAACAATAGTGTTTTCCTGTGTTAGTACAGCTACTATTACAAGTCATTGATTGTGCTTGTTTTTTTATTTTTTATCTACACCAGAAAAACTTTTTTAGAGTGATGCTTTGGTAAAGCTTGTGGGAAAAGCAGTCCAGAATGGTCATACATCCTTTAAATGAGACCAACGTTGGTCTAATTTGGTCTAACGTTGGTCTAACTGTTAGGATATGTAAAATAGCCCATAAAATAGCTATTTGTGTATTAAGAGCGCAAATAAATTCATTGCCGCTCGAGAATGTAGTTGGCCGCACGAAGCGTCAGCTGAGTGCGGCCAAACATTTCGAGAGCGGCAATGACTATTTGTGCTCGTAATACACACAATATTTTTCCTACCACCATAATTACAACCGATTAAATGTATTTAATAAACGTACACAATTATATCAACTTTAAATTTAACTTCATTAACTTAATAACTGTAATAAATCGTAATCACTTGCATAGATGTGTAACCGGATGTTAGTGTTATCAAAATACTGACCGTGAAATCAGCTGATTCAGAGCAAAGCAACTACAATTAATTTGTAATAATTATGGTGATTGTCATGTGGTTTCTGACCAATAGAAACTAGTCTGTGTTGTGACGTCACCTTCTTTACCGTTCTAACCTATTGTAGATTTAAAATAACCTTGATTTAGCGTGCGCCAATGTTCCATTACCGCTCTAGAGCGGAAAAGGACCGGAAAACGGAAATGAACTGTTTTGCGTAGGATTACAGCTGCGGCAATGTGATTATTTCCATGCAGTGGTAGGAAAAGGTTTTTTAACTCACTTTAATAATAAATCCCAATTTTATAGTCTTTAGAAGTAATGAGAATGACTAAACTAAACTTAAAAAAAAGTGGCTTTACCTTTTTGGCATGGAACCCTTGAACAGTGGTATTTTGCTTGCATTTATCATTATTGGTATTTATTGGTGCATGCACATTGCCACTAAAGCGACATTGATGATACAGTAAAATATGCATACATTTCATTACACATTTGAGGTAAAAATTGTATTTTAAAAATGTATATTTAAAATTAAATTGTACATCCAAACAAGCAAATATACAAAAGCAAAAAATTATTTAGAAAGTATCTTACCTACCTCATGGATGCTAAACGTGATAAAAAAAAATGTAGTTTATACCCTACATCAAAATATAATATTTGCAGTAGTCTTTAAATAATTTGTTAAATCTAGATTGTTGTTAAAAAATTGAACGTTTAAGTTAAAAAATAGAGTTTTTTAACTTAAAAAAAGAAACAATTTTATGTTGAGAACATTAAATTTTCCTTTTTCAAAACTCAACATTTGTTCTTGTATGTTTTGAGATAATACTGTAAAGGATGACGTCAATAAAGCTACGCAGTAAATTCATGAGAATGGCTGCAGTTTCTGTCCAGAAACATCATTAGGAAAATGGATTGCGCTTGTTTGCGTTCAAAAATCTCAATTACCGTTCGGTTCGAATTGAATTTAGTTCATGACATATAAAATTTAATGTAAATATTATATTTCATGGCGTTGTAAATCGACACAAATAGAGAGTAACAAAATCTTTAGAAACTACTATAAAAAACCATGTCGTAAAAATCAGCCCAAGAAATAAATAAATTACTGTAGTTAACAATTTAAAAGTTAAATAGTTTCGACGACAGTGTTAATAACAAAGTTTTTTCTATGAAATGTGTAAAAGTGGTAAAAAATACCTAGGTGTTCATTTTTACTAAAATTCATTTAAAAAGCTTCAATATATATTTTTTTACTTAAATGTCTAATTATTTAAAATGTTGGCCACAAGTGTCCTAAAGAGCGAACTTATAATCTCAACTTCTGAGTAAGGGGAAAAATTGTATAATTATATTTATATTCTATACTGTTTATTTTCATATATAAAAATACTGTGGCACTCCATTACACCACTCATCTAGACATCAGAGACCTAACAGCATAATCCTTTGGGAGGGACAATTCATTGTTTCCAGTTGGCGTTATTAGCGATACATCTCTTTCGGATTTATTACTCTAAATCATTTTGGGATTAATCCAGTTTTCATTTAACCGGCAATAAACTTAAATTAACTCAATGAGATAAATACTTCATTTAGAGTTGATAATTTAAATTAAATACAGAGCCATTAAATTGAAGAAGATGTGATTTTATGCTATTCTATTTATTGATAAACATATAAAGGTATCAGTAGTCAGTATCAAACATTTTAAAGGGTTATGATACAAGTAAAATGAAACAAAAATACCCAATTTAGACCATGATATCTCACTCCACCTTCCAATAAAAGTCATTTTTCAACTTTTTGAAATTCCCATCATTCCCAAACAAAGTTTAATTTTTATCACCAATTACCAAACTTATTTGCACTTTTATGATACTTTTAGAAAGTACACAGCATTTTCTATCAGAATTAGTGCAGTTTGTTTAAATTAAGCCCTCTCAAAACCTTGTAAAATATACTTGAATACAAAATGTTGGAAAATTAAATAAAATGGCACTATAACTTGCTGAAGAACACTTATGCTTCAAGCTACAAGGTGTCAAATTTCACCAAAACCTATCCACATTCTAAGCTCTAAAATGATCTACTATAAGTAACAGTTCCTATTTGCCTAAGGGCGACAATTGGCGTTTTAACATAACTAGAGATCGTCTGCTGGGCGAAATCTATACTTATTTAATACGCTAAGGGGTTTTTTGTCTTGAGAACTCCTCCTACAATTTTCAACCGATTTTCAAGTTTTTGGTGTCGTTGGATAGGGCTTGGTCTGTAGTTGTTTCCGCCAAAAACTGGTGAGAATCTGACGGAAAATAAAGGCTTTATCCACCATTGAAATCTCAAAGTTTCCCACTTAAATAACATTGGGATTGAATAAAGCATTTTAAACATCTGTTAATAATCAGCTGTAAATACGTGTATTTTTGGTGATTGCAGATATTCACAATATTGGATTGGTCGGACGTCAATGATTTAGAGATAAAAGTAACATTTGTATTGTATTAAAGTAAATTGCTCGATTTCGAGCAACACGTTTACTAGTTCAACAAAAAATCCAGTTGATCTTGAGCCAATTAGTTTTAAAATGCCTTATAATTGACACATCAGTTCTTCCTGATTTGCTAGTTTTTTTTACTACAACAGCTGTCTTATAATTTATCAATTATCCTTCTCCCATAAGATTGATATTGAAACTTTGAAAGCCTCTAAGGCGGAGCCCTGATGCCTATTAATATATAGATTATTGGCCGGTTTTTCATTGACCAATTATCATTGTTGGAAATTATCACACATTATAAAGGGTGATAATTAAGTCTGAAACTCATTTAATAACTTTCACACTACAACAGATAAAAATACCAACTTCCACAAATCGTCACGGATGATAATAAACTACTTACTTACCTGTGCCACAAGCCTCAGATTGGCCTCTGAGAGGGACGGCCCACAAGAAAGAGTGGAATCCACATTTTCAAATATAGGATTTTTGGCTGGGAATTGAATTGCATTAAAAATATTGTCTTTGTTGGTTTGGCAACTTTAATGTATGTATAGCTCTTCCTTTATGTCCATCTTTTTACCTTTCGTTGCAAATTCAAGTATGGTCATGTTTTCTTTGCCCGTTTTATAGGTATGGTCCGTCTTGAGAATATGATCAGCATAGGCAAGATTTCTGAGTAGTTTTGTTGTTTGATTTTATCGATTGGGTACGCTCGTTATACCTCTTCTGGAAACTTCTACCTGTTTGACCTATACTGTATAGTATTTAGGACACTCGTTGCAATTTATTTTATAAAAACAAATTTTTTGTAATCATTAGTTTCAATTTGATTTTCTTTGTTAGCTAGATTGTTTATAAGATTGAATCAGTTATTTCTCGTCTTGTAAGATATTTCATAATTTGAGTTAGTGAATGTTTTACGTATTGCTTTATTGAGTGTCGAAATATAAGGCACACATAAGTATTCAAATTTTTTGTTTTCCCATGAATGTTTTTTGAAGATTTTATTATTTTTTATTAAGTTATCAATAAGTTTTGTTTGATAACCATTCCATTTTGTTATGGTTATGATCGTCTTTACTTCTTCATCATAGTCTTGCTGGTTCATGGGGATTTAAATTAGACGTTTAACTAATGAGTGAAAGGTGGCCATTTTGTGTTGCCACAGATGGTTTGATTTAGATGGTATTATGAGGTCTGTTTGGGTAGGTTTTCAAAATATTTTGAAAGCAAGTTTGTTATTTTCTATTCTAATTGATAAATCCAAATAATTAATTTCCGTATTTTGAACTTCCATTACGAATTTAATAGTAATTGAAATGCTGTTCAAGTAATTTAAAAAATCAAGCTGTCCGGGACCACGGAAGTCGGCACCAGTTCTTAGTCGCTATAAAAAAAAAAAAAAATGAAAGTCGGCACCCGTCCCGGGAGCGGCCGCCATGACACCATGAAAGTCCGCACCTGCCTCGCCGGTTCCTCCTTCCACTTTTACCTCCCCTCACGCTCATACGCCGTCATCACTATTCACTCTCTGAACATTACTCCCTGTGATAACTTGAAACCCCCAATGTCATTACCAACTCAACGGACAGGGCTTATTTACATAAAATTACAGGCTGTGTAGACGATATTAATCTAGAATATATTTTATTGACTATCTACGCAATTTAGAAATCATCCTTAAATTAATGGTTTTATTAACGTATAGTTATGTATAAATTTTTTACTTTCCATACTTGTGATTTTCATGTTATTCGTTGATAAAACTTTGACCACAACATATCTTACACGATAATATGAATAAATCGTGACAACTCTTATTATATTTTAGAC
This sequence comes from Neoaliturus tenellus, assembly GCA_030545055.2. Lineage (NCBI taxonomy): Eukaryota > Metazoa > Arthropoda > Insecta > Hemiptera > Cicadellidae > Neoaliturus > Neoaliturus tenellus. Next base: position 188,503,884 of record CM061531.1, on the reverse strand, counting down.
AAATGTATTTAATAGATACCGGTTCGTAAAAGCTAAAATTCATCGTTACAAAATGATGTTACTGGATTGTTGAACTTATTATGTTCCGGTTCTACTATTAATCAGTTTAATTGTTTCTTTATAGAAGGCTGTATGCCTAGGCGTTTCTTATCTGTTACTTTATATTTTGCAGATGCAGGACAAAACTGTAACGAACTTACGTGTATATTTTTTACAGTTTAAATACATCATCTAACGTACCGCTCCCAAACATTTACATTATTTCACATATTACCTAAAAAATAAATACTTGAGGTATTTGTTCGTAAGTAACTAATTACTGTCTCAGTAGGGTATCCGCATTTTACTGTCTTAAAAAACGAGTGACGCGTGCGATTTAAAAATTGGGAACAGAGCACCCGACTGACCATCGGTGCAGCAAATACTTCCAAGGGTCGACGGTAATCAATAGAGGAATGTCAAAATCAGCAGTGGAGCTGTACCCTGAACTGATCTAAGGGAAGTGGTGAGAGAGTTAGCAAGGGGGCAAAGGACAAGATAAATAGGGGTAAGACTTCGCTGTGGAGGGGAGACTACCTGAGGCTACTGCAAAACCTTCCTGGTGCCGACTTTCATTGTGGCATTAATAACGCTTCGATGATTTTTGCCGATGGACAGGTTTTGGTGCCGACTTTCATGGTCGCCAAGCTGTCATCACTTTTAAAGATGCAAAAGATGTCATCAACATATCTTTTCCAAAAACAATTTTATTCTTTAAGGTATTTGAATCATTGATTATTTCTGTTGATTCTAAATGTTGTATGAAAAGAAAGCCATTATACTAGATGAGGGCGAACCCATCGCTGGACCTTCTTTTTGTTTATACAATTTGGAATTGTATTTGAATTATAAACAATTGTCATAAACAAATTTTATTAAGCTTAGGTTAATATGTACCTCAAATTACACCTTGTTTGGCTGAGTCTAATGCCGCAAACTGCACTTCAAATGGTTAACCGAGTCGGAAATGGCAGGCAATAAAACTTTCCTTTAAATCATATGAAATGACTTGAATGGCTTCGGTCTTGAATATCTTCAGATATTTGACTTTTAAGGTGTGGTTCGTGATATCTCTAAATTTAAAGACGTTTAATGATTTATGGTGTGAGAAATACCAATGAAGTTTTCTTTATAACTTCATTGGGGACGACCCTTGAATGAAGTTTGGAGATGCTATCTAGGTTCTATTGGTATAGGCAATTCATGAAAAACAGAAAATAATTATGTTCAACACATATTCTTGCCCCTTACGAAAATAGGAAAGGTCACTTCTAGAATATCATTTTAAAGCGTAGAATGTTTGGAAGTTTTGGTGATATAGGACGGTTTGTAGCTTGATGCATAAAAACTATAACTATAACTTGATTATAAAATAGTGCCATTTTCTCATTTTCCTAATTTTTTTTAAGTAGCCTTTATAAGGCTTTAAGAGGACTTAATTGGGGAAAACTGCACTAATTCTAATAAGAAATGTGGTGTAGCCTACATTTAATAATGTCATATTAAGTACCAATGCGTTTAGTAAATGATGAGAAAAAGGAGTTTTTGAAAATAAACTGATTTAAAGTTGTAATAGTCACTAGTTTTATGTTATATATATATATATATATATATATATATATATATGTGTGTGTGTGTGTGTGTGTGTGTGTGTGTGTGTGTGTGTGTGTGTGTGTGTGTATTTATAATGTTATATAATGTATAATGTATATAACTGATGACTTTAAAATTCTTTAAAGTCATCAGAAGTTAAGATGAAGTTAAAATTCCTTAGCACTATTGCGGTTTGTCACACTTTATAATGTACATTTTATATATATATATATTTATATATATATATTTATATATATGTATATATATATATATATATATATAATGTATACATCTGACAAAAATATCAACAAAATCATTCCGCAGACTGGGACAACGTATTGCTTTCAAAACTAACATCCATTGGACGTTGGTTTTTTTATAAAGGCTGAAGAAATACCTCGTATGAATAGGTAACAACTTTACATAATTTGAATAAAGTTTGCTTGAGTAAGACGAGTTTGATGCTTGATGAAATATTTTACCGAAAATGTTAATAACAGTTGTCAAGTCACACCTTTACGAGACAGTTTATTATTATTATTATTATATTAAATCTAGGAGTCCAATTTTTTACATATAAATTATAATATGGTATGTCAAATATTTAATGCTTACTGTGCTTGTACTCTCACACGTTTTTACCATTAATTTCAATACTGATGTACAATTTGTAAGGTACTAAAAATGTTTTGTTATTTGAGGCTATTACCGATATAAGTCTCATTCTGTTATCTAAACATTGGTTGAATTTAATTACAAGCAAACAAGCTTTTGTCACCAACAACACTGCTTACAGGTAAAGGATACGACAGTTTTAAAACGAGGATATTAATCCTAATAGTTCTACTATTACGTAAAAAAATCAGATAAAATAGTGTAACTAAAACTAAAATTGTATTAACTACATCTTTATTGTAGTCCTTTTACTCATTTACATAAATGTTATATACTAGGGTCTTCATTTACTTTAGAATCTATTTTTATATTTAACTCGCGTAAAGCAATTAAGTCGAACTAATATAAAACTGTCTAGAGTTTAAATATTCAATGCAGAAATGTAATTTCGTCATTTATTGTGAGGAATTTCATCTTAAGGTATTCATGACGTCACATAAATGACGTGTTGATGACGTCATTATCGGTTACGTCACCTTAGTGACGTCACTGACGACACGTAGGTCAAGGTCACGCTTAATGCTAAAATTCCTTAGCACTTTTGCGGTTTCTCTTTTTTTATTCCGAGTTTTCGTTCAATTCCCCGTGTCCTTGAGGACTTCGAGCAAATTTCGATGAGAAACCACAAAAGTGCAAAGAAAACTTAACGTTTGCACCGTGGCTCTGCCTAAATCGTCATTTGACAACTCTCGAAGTTTATCGAACTGAACCATCCAAACTGCATCAAGTTTTCAGTTTAACGTTTAAAAACTTAAAGTCCAACTAAAAATGAGCAACCGAGCGCAGTGCGAAGATGTACACCCTACGTCAGGCCAAACGACTGACTGTCCGGCTCCGCTTATCTGAGGTACATGAAAGTGTTTAGAGGGTATCGCGAAAATTCACAACTTCTCCGAATGTTCTCTAAACCTTGGCAACTTTGAATATTTCTCAAGTTTTGTGTGTCATGTAAATTACCTTGAGGACTTTCAAGGGCCCTCAATAACCTTGAGGAAGTTCACCGTACAGATGAACTTTGGAACTTTGAAATATTTTAAATCTTCTGATATTTCTTCGTACGGATGACATTGGGGACTTCGAATTATTTTTCTCGATGTTTCATCTTACTTGTAAATTTACTTTATCCTGTGAACCCAACAAGCTCAAACATGTTCAAGGTCATCCAAATAAAGTTTAAACAAATTTAAGACGATAATAATCTATTCTTGTTGAGAAATTTTTTAACTTCAACGGGGTCTGAAATCAATGTGATCTGTACTTGCATGCGTCGATATAATTTGTGCAAAATCCATCAGGATGTCCATTGCACCGTCTACAACAAGTAAGGTGCTCAAGATGAAACTTTGTACACATTTGCGGACAGCAGGTGTAGAAATATCTGGATTTTAAAACCATGAATGTTTATAACACCTTCTGGTATCGGCAATTTTCGTGCTTTACATTTGCAAGTGCAAACTCCAACACTTTCACAATGTTCACATGCTAATCCATCGACGTCTCATCGTCGATAAACCAAACACTTTTCTTCACAACAGTACAATACCTTCTTCTCCATGTTGTTAATTTGAAGTCGTGTAACGAAATGATGAAATAAATCTGTACACTATAGGAGAGCGTCTTATGTAAATCATAGGAAAGTGGTAGGAGAAATTTCAAGGTCTTTCAAATGAAGTTAAAAAAAAACTTCAACATTTAGGAAGAGTCGCGATGCAAATGTTAAGTTTCCTTAGAGCTTATGCGGTTTCTCATTGAATTTCGCTTCAAGTCTCCAAGGTCACGGGGGCTAGAACAAAAACTCGGAGTTAAGTGTGAGAAACCCCAAAATTGCTTGAGATTTTAATTTTCAGGTTATCTTAACCTACATATCGTCATTGACGTCATCACGGTGACGTAGCCGACAAAGACATCATCAGCACGTCATTTATGTGTCGTCATATGACGTCATCTATGGCATTGACGTTGTAATTCGTTACATCATCGTCGGTGAAGTGATCGTGATGACGTCATGAGCTGAAACCATCCAAAATTCACTACATGTTTCATCATGTAAACTAATGTAGATTAAAAATATGAAATATTTATAAGGCGGTTTAGGATAGGATTAGTTTTATTGTGTGATCTCATTATGCGATGTCTAGTATAGTTTACAATTTCAGCTCAAACACTATGTCATACATTCAATTTGATTAGTATAATTGCGTAATTTGAATGTAGTCGAGTTATTAGAAGCAATAAAAAAAAGCCCAAGCTGGTAAAAACGCATCAGCTGGCTTTGTAATCCTCTTACTCTCATTCATTGGTTATCACGATTTGTTCGAAAACCCTACACTGAGCAGCTTAATCTCGTTCTTGAAAAATTCGACATCAAAAAGTTTCAAGGTGATGAAGTTTTTTATCTATAGTAATTCATCTTAAATTATTCACACTTCCTCCACAAGTAATTAATTTCTATCCAAGTTAGGTTCATAAAATAACTAATAATAAGTTGGTTCATAAATTTCTTTCACAAGTAAACCTACAGATTGTAACTGGTGTCCCAGACCACTCGTACACCGGTCTTAAAATTTACACAGTTATTTTTAACAATAACCAATGGTGATATTATAATTAAACCGGTTACGCTCTATCGATGGACAATATATACAGAATGTACCAGAAGTCACGTTTAGAAACCGGAAATCACTAATTTAAAATACAAGCCCCTACTTTTTATGACATTTTTGACTCTACACGTAATTTAAAGACAATTTTACAATTTAATCTTTACCCAAAACCCTAACGGTTTAGGAGATGTTGGCGATTGAAATTTAGATTTTTTTCCCATTAAAATTAACGTGGAACAAAGTTTTAACTCCATTATCTCTGAACATTTTCGGTTAAACAAACATGTCACAACACTAAATGTCTTGGGCTCTCCTTTTAAATATTTTCCATAAAATTTATAATTTGGTGAGTATAAATTGTATGGAAAAGTAAATCTAATTTCAGGACGTAATAATCGATACTTTACGATGGAATATTATTTCAAATGAGGCAGACTTTTTAATGTTTGGACTGTTCTGTTTTACTTAAAATGTTCAGAGATAATGTATGTGAAATTTTTCCCATGTTATTCTTATGGTAAAAAACTGAATTTCAACCGCCATTATCTCCTAAACCGTTACGATTAGTGGTAAAATGTAAATTTAAGTTGTCTTAAAATTAAGTGTAGAGTAAAAAAATGTCATAAAAAGTAAAGGTTTGTATTTACAATTAGCAACTTCCGGTAAAGCTATGATACTTGTGGTACAACCTGTGCATTGAAATCAGTGTCAATCGATTGAGCATAACTGTTTTATTCATATGCCACAATTAGTTTTTATGGCAAATTAACTATTTAAATTTTAAAAGGGTTGTAAGAGTGGTCCCGGACACCCGGTTTAACAACCTTCATTTGCCCTAGTGGATTATAGACCGTAATCTATTTAACCATAAGAAAGTGTTATTTTTTTTTTTTATTATTCTCAAATAGTCCTAAGATCTTTTTATTTGGTAATATTAATTACTCAGTATTTTCTAAAATGTCATCAGAAGAACGACATTCCCATAGCCATTGCCGTCATGTCCACGCCACTGATATGTATAGGCGACGGATTTGCTACTAAATATGTGCGCTAGCTGACAATTCAATTCTTCTCTGTCTGGTCCGCTTGATAGCATCAAATCTGTTGATTCCTATTGCAGATTATGGAAAATGAAATATTTGTTCCCAATGTCAATCGGATTTATCTGATTGAATATGGAGATTCAGAACAAGTTGCATCGTGGCGCATCACCAAATGTTCGTGTACTTTTAATACATACACTTTATAAAAAAAAAAACCGTAAAAGGGCTAACTTATCTATAATTTGTTTTATGCTACGTTTTGGGTATTTGTTTCAAGAGTAGTTTTCTTCTCTCAAGTACCATTAATGTTAAAATTGTTCAAGTATCGTTAACACAAAATTACCATGCTGTTTAAATTAAGAAGATCGTTAAAAGCATATTTGCAAATTCAATCAAACTTTGTTTTGTTATTATGTGACTTCTAAACTAAAAACATTAAACCATATTAGTGTAAAAATTAAACCGTTTAAACATAGAATACATAACGCTTTCACCAACCACTAATACGTTACACAAAATTCTCCTTTTAATAAAACTAGGGATCGCCCACTGGTCGAAATTCGACCAAAACTTAAGTTAACCTTGAGCCAATTAGCTTTAAAATGTTTTATAACTGAAACATATGTTCTCTCTGATATTCTAGCATTTGTTATTACAACAGCTGTCTATTCAATCAATTATCCTTCTCTCATAAGATTAACATTGAAACTTTGGAAGCCTGTAGGGCGTACCCCGTGGGCCGATGGGAATTAAAACGTGATTCTGCTCATCTACAGCACAATATCTTTCTAACGGTATGCTCAGATTTCTCCTACGATGCACACGAGCTGAGAAAAAAGGAGGAAACGAAACATGCTTGCCTATTAATATATAGAGATAAATAATAGGATGAGATAATATTCTTAATTTACAAAAACGTAGATAATAGCCTGTTATTGGTAGGCGTTTTATTAAGAGTTCAAAAGATGATAGATGAAGGTCCCTACAAAATGTGCACGAAGAATCCGTTAAATAAATTCGCAACAACCTCTATAGAATCTATTAAGAACTGCAAAACTTTAATTAATCAAGATTTTATCAAAAAGTTAATTGTTCCAAATCCTATCCTACATAGATTATATTACCAAATACACAAACCAGGAAACCAAATGCGTCCCATTGTATCATCAATAAACTCTCTAAATTACTTAGTATCAAAATTTCTTCATAAAAATTTGTCTAACCTTGAAAAATATCCAACGTATTCCATAAAAGATCGGTACGAATTTATAAATAAAATTAAGAACATCCAAATTGAAGAAAATGAATACATGGTATCTTTCGATGTTACAGCCCTTTATCCAAATGTACCAATGGAGGCTACAAAAAAGATCATAAAAGAGTTGTTACTTTCAATAAATTTATCACAAGAAGAAATCAAAGAATACATGATCCTTATAAATTTATGTACCAATCAAACAACATTCAGTTTTAATAACAAATTTTATTCACAAATTGATGGAACTGCAATGGGTAACCCTCTGTCATGTTTTATAGCTCATATATTTATGAGCCATTTTTAAATGTATGCACAAAATTCTTTTAGTTATTTTCCTCGTTTTTGGGTTAGATACGTAGATGACATTTTCGCAGTTTTTGATAAAAATCAAAACATTCAAAATTTTGTAAGTCAACTAAATTCTATCTACCCTAGTATAAAATTTGCGTTTGAAACTGAAAGTGATAACAGATTACCTTTCCTGGACCTTGTAGTCATAAAAAACAATAGGGATATAGAATTTGACATATATAGGAAATCAACCCACACTGAAAGGTACATCACTGCAGATTCATTCCACCCTCCTCAACAAAAGAGAGCAGTGTTTCATTCATTAATTAATTGGCTCATCAATACCCCATTAACTTCGGAAAGGTTTACATCAGAATTAAATCACATAAGAAATATAGCAAAATTTAATGGATATAACATTAGTTTAGTTAATAACATGTTGAAAAAAGCAAAAAAGCGCAAAGAAAAAACTTCACGAACGACCCTTTTACCATTGAAAGAGGATAATCAGAACTGGATCAGCGCTACATATTCGGGAATTTCATCAACAATCAAGAAAACCTTCAAAATTCATACAAATCAAAATGTAACATTTAAAACAAGAAACAATTTGAAGAAGATTTTAAAGACTCCTAAAGACAAAGTTGAATTCGAAAACAAATCTGGAATACACCAAATTAATTTTAATGACTGTAATAAATTATATATTGGCCAAACAAAACGAACATTGAAAACGAGATTCAAAGAACATCAATCACATATCAAATTTAACCGCCCAGAAAAATCTGCAGTTGCTGATCATTGCCTATCTACAGGACATTCAGTTTTAAACTCCAACCTGGAAATTCTAAAAGAAATAATAAAACCAAAATACCTCAATGCTTGGGAGACATACTACATTAAATTAACACAAGAAGACCTTTTATTAAATAATGATAATGGACCAATTCTAAATTCTCAGTTGTTAAATTCAAATTTTCTGAAGAAATTTATATAGTATATAGTGGACTTAAAATCAAAATTTTATGTTTATTCTACTTTATTTTTATGATTTATAATTTTACATATGACTGTATTTTTATCACATGTAATAATATTTACTTTTTGATTTGTTTATGGAGAGATCTGAAGATGACAACTTGTTTGTCGAAAGGCCTCATCCAGTAAAAAATTATTAAATATTGGCTAACGAAAAAGAAAATTGTATTTTTATTTTTATAATATCCAATATTCAAGCTCTAATGTGCAAAATCTGCGGTTTGTTCTTGTTATCACAGATTAAATGAATGTTAATACAGTACAGTAAATTATACAACCCTGATTATACTATTGAGCAAGTTACTTAAACTTTTATAAAATAATTTATAAAACGCCTACCAATAACAGGCTATTATGTACGTTTTTGTAAATTAAGAATATTATCTCATCCTATTATTTATCTATGTATTAATAGGCAAGCATGTTTCGTTTCCTCCTTTTTTCTCAGCTCGTGTGCATCGTAGGAGAAATCTGAGCATACCGTTAGAAAGATATTGTGCTGTAGATGAGCAGAATCACGTTTTAATTCCCATCGGCCCACGGGGCTACGCCCTACAGGCTTTCAAAGTTTCAATGTTAATCTTATGAGAGAAGGATAATTGATTGAATAGACAGCTGTTGTAATAACAAATGCTAGAATATCAGAGAGAACATATGTTTCAGTTATAAAACATTTTAAAGCTAATTGGCTCAAGGTTAACTTGAGGTTAAGTTTTGGTCGACGGTTGGACATATTGTATTTTCATCATACATTATTAAATTAACACCAAATGTGAAACTGAGCTCACATATCATCATGAAGTTTATCGTTAATCCTCTCCATAGAAATAACTCTTACAGCGTACGACGACAATAACAGTAGTGTATGCAACGCTTGCCTTTTCTTAGGCCACAAGTGAGAGTTCAAAATATCTCTCGACTTAGTTAAAGGCTGAGTACAACACACTATCTAAAAAAAAACCTAAATTTGGTAAACCAATGCAATTAAAATGTCGAAAATTTATAGGTTATAATCGCCATAAAAACGTCTCCACGTCGGATTTCATTTTACCAAAGCGTCGTTCTCAGCCACATATGATCACAATCTTTAGAGGTTAGACATATTAAGAAACTGAAACATAAATCGTAATTGAAAAATCAACTGATGTGCGAATTACGAAGTTTCTATTGCAACACTATTTTTGTCCAATACTCAGCTTGTACAAGCTATATGTTAATACTTTAAAACTGTGAAACACCGACGCACCGTATGGTGTTTATTTTAATGTGAGTATGACTAAAGGATGAGCGTGATGGATCAGATGATCCATAGCTTTGTTACTGGCCCGACAACCTTCAGATTCAAAGGTGAGCTCTATAAAAACTCAGCTACCCAGCCAGTGATTATGTTAAATTTAATATAGATACTTAATACTTCAAGGTACAGTTAAAAATTTTCATACAATAGTGAAATACAGTGTAAAGAAATACAACGCAGTCAAAGTATAGTAAAGTGTCACATTATATTAAAAATTTTTCTAAATTTTGAAACTACAACCGATTTAAAGATTCAGAGTCTTGTTTGTCTCTAAGTATTGGACACGATTACACACCAACCTGGATAGAATATAGACCAACCGATATTCTTAAGGGTGCGCTCTACCTCGGCGTCAAAATCGTCGAGCGAGACTGTTAACTGCCCCTATACGCGGAAACTCACATTTTGGAAAAAATATATGACGGGTGATTTTAAATTTTGTTACTTTAATGCTTTTTTTAGTTTCAGTGCGAAATCGATCGGTGGTCTAATAACGATATTTATGAAATTGCAGACCTTTCGCATCTCCCTTCTTGCATCGTTATCTATAAACTTTTTACCAATCTTATTGCAGATTCTTGTTCTTAAGATTATATTGTACTCGTGTATCGTCTTATTTTTTCTTAAAAAATTGTTTTTAATATGTTAAAACTTGATACAAAAACGCTTATTTCAACATTATTAGCAAGCACCCTGCTTAGTAATTTAAATTAATGTCGAAATTTTAAGACGATAGCGGAGTACAAAATTATATTACGAAAAGAATGACACCAAAATATTTTAAATCGGTTTACAACTGGGGCGACAAAAACGGAGATTCTAAATCCTTGCATCCGCGTGTGGCGGACTAAATTAGTCTTCATTATTCATTTCTTGCGAGCTGGGATTTCATATCATTATTTAATTTTTAAGAGCAAACCATTCCGAAAGCTTCTCGAACCATAATTAAATCAAATATATTAATTTTATCCAACTTTACCTATCCGTTTTAATACATTTAACTAAGAATTAGTGGCAGACTGGAGGTAAAAGGGCTTCTCAGGAGAAGTTTCCGTCTCCAAACGCAAACTTGCCACATTCAAACTTGCTGCAATGGCTTCGTTGTGTCGAGTGAAAGAGATAACTCACTTCCCAACAAGTATATTTCAAGACGAAACTTTACTCGATTGAGGCTTTCATTGGAACTAAATTGCGACCGTGGGGTAACAGGGGCAATATTTCTTTCTGTTTGCATTAAAAGTTTTGTAACGGTAGTTTCCATCACAATTCGCAGTTTGAAAAAATAAAAAATCTGATATAAGAAAAGGAACAGTTTTTACTTAAAGTTAATTATCTATCTGAAAAAAATTAGGATAACTCCTACCTTTTTTCTAGCAAATGTTTTATGTGTATTTTTGGCTGTTGGTCTGTTGGTTTTTTTTGGATTTGTGATCCTGCTATAAATCAAATACCGCAAGATAAGAATTTTTCGGATTATATTAAGAATAAAGATTCAAAACAAAGTTTTAGTATTATTGTCGATATCCACACAATTTTTGAGCAAGAGAACTCATAAGGCTATAGCACTTGTCCAGTGAATAACTAGAGAACATAATATAAACAATAGTTAAATTTCTTAATAGTATCCCTCAAAAAGAAAACTTCATTATAATTAAGTTCTAACGATCGTACAAGTTTCACAACAGGGAGATGATTAATTAACAATCCCTTAAATATTAACGCTACGGCGCCATCAAGCAAACATATCAGGTCTTAAGGGAATCCCTGGGAGGTTCAGGCATGAAAACATAATACTTAACATGTTTGTCATAAAAAACAAAATACTTAAAAACAGTAACATAGCTAAAATACTCCCCGTCGCAGCAGACTTGCGTACTCAGCGAATTTCCAAATTAGTAATATTAATATTGACCAGATGAACCTGTAAACAAAATTTCATTTCGCGCTCATAAATAGGGAAATTAATGCCCATTCTCCTTATGATAAATATAGGGAAAGAGTATGCAGGTATGCTGCCATGGGGAACACTAAAAGTAGATTTTAAGCATTAAAAAATTTTATTTTGACCGTATGAAACCATATGCTAAATTTCATCAATATCTGTCCATAAATGAAATAGTTTGCCTATTCTCCATATGATTAACATGGGAAAAGATTATGCAGGTTTGCTACCATGATAAGTACAAAAACCAAGATTTTTTACCATAAATGAATGAATCTCAACCAAATGAAGCTTAATACCAAGTTTCATCCTAAAATATTGGTTAATACGTGAAATATTAATTAACACATCCTTATTCTCCATAAGATTGACATTAGAGCCCCAAAATACAAAGTACAGTACTGTCTTTAGACTTCTTAATATCTTGGTAACCAATGTGTGTTTTCTTAAACTAAATTCAGTGGTGAAAAACAAATTTTTTAATTTTTAAAAATTACATATGATAATGCAAAAAACCCATTTTGGGGTTCAAAACCCCCCAAAACTACCCCTTCCGGTAGGTCGATACTGTATATCTGTTTTACAAACTCATCCAAATAAAGGTTAGATTACACATCTCTACCAAATATGGTGTAGATCGGACAGTTTTTACGAGAGTTATCGTGTCTATGGTCACATGCATACATATACATTTTACATGCATACATACACATACATACATTTTACTCCTTGGAATAGTGTACTAAAGTACTAGTTTTTATCCCAAGTAACTTGAATACTTAATCTTTCTACCTAGAGAAAACTCAACTTTTTTTGTACCAAGGGGCTAAAGTTAGTTACATAAGAATAACATTAAAAGGGAGATTAAAAAGAACATGAGCCACAGTCAGCTGTTACTTGTATTTGTTTCGGTACTCTTTGTTTACTTACGGCAGCTGTAGCTACTGCTCACTGCTGACCATTTTGTGAGCAGTGTACGTGTTTGTTTACATTTCGCTTGAATAAGCTATTCAAGATGACTGTAGGCCAGGGCCAGGTGAGCTACATCCCATAAGAGCAAGGGTGTCACTTTCTGCGACATCCGTGGATGTCGCCACAGAGTTTTTATTTGTTAAAAAAGTGTTAAGAAACCAAAACTTTACTCTTTGTTACCTGCAAGTGTTGCCAACTCTGCAGGAAACAACAATCGTTCTAGTTTGCGTTGGAGATTTTTTGTCTCAACTATTACTAAAATAAGGAATTTCAAAGCAAACTAGGGTAAAATTTATGTTTTTAGATTTACCTTGATTGATACTACTATGGACCCCCCCAGAGATGGATTTTTGGACTTTGCCCTCGGGGTTCGCCACCCGGCCTACCCCGCCCGGTCCTAGCATTCCCCCTCCCCTCCCCCTACCCTCATGCTACCCCGCCCGACCCTCCCGCCCTCGCCACCCGCGGGGCGCACTTTTGGACTTTGACCTCTGGGATTCTCCACCCGCCCTCTCCTAGCACACTCCCCTCCCCTCCCCCAGCCATGTGCTATTCCCTCCCCTCCCCCTACCCTCATGCTACACCGCCCGGCCACCGCCCTCGCCCCCGCGACTGACTCTGAATAAAATTTATTTCTCTGACTGGGTTTCGAACCCGGGTCTCCTAGTTGGTAGGCAAGCGTCTTAACCACTGGTCCACGCCAGCATCTGTGTAGGAACGGATTTTAAAGTCTAATATGTCAAAGTAATTTTGAAAAGGGTTCTTGCTTTTCATGTATAAACCTAATATGATGCTAGTTTGTTAATTCTATGCTTTAGCGTAATACTTTTTTGTAGTTTATTAGAGAGTTAGTTTGCTCGATCGCTCCTAGGGTGCAGGGAGGTCGTCTTCTTGTGTTTCATCATGCTTTCGTGTTAGTTCGTTCGTTCTCTCCTACAAGCGCTGTCGGCGCATAACGTCATCATTTTTAGTTCGATCGTTTTCTCCTAGAGTGCAGGCCGTTCGTTTACGTCACTTTTTGCGCTAGTTCCTCCTTTCTCTCCCAGGAGCGCTCAAGTTGTTTGTGACGTCATAACATGTAAATAATTTTAGAAAATAATTTTGGAAAATATATTTTAAAAATAATATTAGGAAATATATTGTAAAAATAGTATTAGGAAATAATTTTTTTAATTAAGTTTTAGATTGAAATATAAATTATTTGTAATTCCGTTTTGTAATTCTGTGAGTCGCCACGGTATTTTCATGAATAGACCAGCTTACTCTTTTCAACACGACCACCCAACCGTATGTAGTAAGTAAAGTTTTTGGTATAATGCCCTATCTACCTACCACTCCATCTTCGTGCTCCCCCACACTACCCTCCCTGTCACTACCGCTCGTAGCAAACAAAAATGTATTTGTAACCAAGATCATAATGAGTATGTACCTTTATAAGGTTTATAAATTACGTTTTCCTAACACTACTTAGTGAGATAATATAGTTTGCAAAATTTACTAAGAAAATATTAAGTAGTTATTGTAAATAATGTAAACTGTAGGGATAGCGGTCGAGGCAACTGTCTAAATTTTAGCAAAATTGGTCTCCTAAACCTGGTTGGTATATACACATAATCTCATACCACCGGCTAGCTTGTAGCCTCTTTCCCATTCCCGATGCTTCTCTTAATTAAGGCGAACCCGCCAGTGGTAAGTATTATGCATACATACCAACCAAATTTTAGTCTTGCACGGGGCTTGAACCCGTGCCACGTACACTGTTTTGGCCAGAAACAGTGCACGCTAACCACTAGACCATGGAGACCATTGGTTATCATGCTTATAAAGACAAAATCAGTTAGATAACGCTAAGTGATAAGCACTCTACGGTGCCGCAGTCTGGAGGCAAACTGATAAACTACGGAAATACCGTGTTGTACCTGTAATCCTGTTTTGGATACACCTTCAACCAGTAACTGGCAACCGCACAACACCAATGTACAGTTTATGCAGCATGCAACTAGAAGTGAAAAATATACTCCTCGAAAGCCTTAAATCTGTAACCAGCAACCGCAAAACACCAATGTACAGATTATGCATCATGCAACTTGAAGTGAAGCATTAGATCCGGAATAAATTACAAATACCAACATAGGAATTATTGTAGTAAGGCATTAAAAGTAATTTCATCCAATGTATCCGTATTAACGGCGGTCTATACAAACATTGCTAAAAGCTTGTGATAGTGTGTGCTAATGCTGTCCTATTCCCGGGAGTCAACTATATTGAGTAAGTTGGGATATCTTTATGATTTAATTATGAGCAGGTTTGATATAACAACATTACTCGTCACATTTGTAACTTTTTATAATATTAGATATTGTTATTTCGTGTTTATGAGACAATATAACCCTGAGCAAGTAGTCATTAGATTCCAGACTACTATTTAAATGAGCAGCATAATTGATTTCCTAAACTTAGTTGTTATATAAACAAAACTGCCTACCAACAGCCGGCTTATACCCTCTCACACATTCCTGATTCTTCTCGTAATTAATGTGAACCCGACCGTAGTAAGTATTATGCATACATACCAAGCAGAGTTTAGTCTCCACACGGGTCTAGAACCTGTTCTATGCACACTGTTTTGACCAGAAGCAATGGATGCAAGATGGTGATGCACCGTTTCTGTTTCATAAAGTAAAAGGAATCAAATCTTTGAATAAATAACAAAAATAAAACAAATAAATAAAACATGCCCAACGTATGAATTATTGTAGTAACTCAGTCCAACTATCTATATTAGTACCATGATATATATATATATATATATATATATATATATATATATATATATATATATATATATATATATATATATATATAGTTTTGCTAGTGTAGACAAATAATTCTACGTTCCAAGGCGGAGACAATGCATGTCTTTTCAGTGCTATGCGTTGGAGAAAAGTATATTGAGAAAGTCAGAACAAGTTGATATTTTTATGATACTGGTCACGTTTTTCATAATATAACATATAGGTATCTCGTATTTATGGGACAGGATAACGCTGAGCTTCCATTTGACCCAGTTAGTCATACGATGCGATATATCGATCGTAACAAGTCATTCGGTTACTATCATCCGGTTGTTTAAATCGTGAGACATAATAAAATGTACGGTGAATACGATTTGATATATCGAATCTAACGATTCGGTTGTGTTCGATTCGACCCGATAGTTTTGATAAAAGTGGGGGAGCGACCCGGCCGGTCCTCATTTGTGTTCCGGTTCTCTTACTGTTCACATCTACCTCTCCTGTTCAGACATGTCTGCTACACCACCACCTTCCCCTCCGTCTTTTGACGTTGGGGACAAACAGCCCTTTTCAGGGCTAAACCTCTCCTCCCAAGAGGTGGCAGCTCTTGTGGACGGAGTGGACTTTTCTTCGCCCGTTTTCGAGGGTGAAACCAGCCTCTACAACGATCTGTTGGAAGGGGTTGACTTTTCCCAACCTCTCAATGAGGGTGAAGTTTATCGCCCACCACTCCGGATGGATATTGTTCCTTTTCCTTCTACCTCTCGTCCTATGCCCGGACCATCCTATTCTTGTGCCATGCCTCAGTTGGGCAGGCCTACTCCTGTCCCCGTACCCGACTATGATGTTGTTGGGGAAGTCATTCAACCTTCCCCTGTGTCTCCTTCCTACTCCTTCCGTATTATTGATGAGCGTGAACGGCAGTATCGCAATTTCGAACTGCTGGCACGTGAAGTCACCGCCCTAATTGACCCTCCTGAACATCCTGTAAATCCCCATACCTGGCTCCATGAAACGTTTGACTCGTTGCTTCAACACCTGATAAATGAAGACGTTGCCCCAGGAGACCGTGTGGGCTTTACTTTCCATAGTGCTGCTCGAGTCGGTCAACGGCCTATTGGCATCAGTGTACGGCGAATGGATCAGTTTTCCATCGATGTGTTGCTTCAACTGTTGGAACGCTGCATTCAAAGCAACGAAGAATTTCTCATTTCTGGTCCTCTCAGGGTTGTCTTTCTCCACGTTCGAATGCCTATGGGTGGAATCCGTAACGAACGTATCGACTACACATCAGACTTCCACACTTTTTGCAGAAAAAAACATGGGATACTCACAGTAAACAATAACGACAACCTCTGTCTTGCCCGATGTCTCGTACTGGCAATCGCATTTTTGAAAAAGGGACGAGTCCCCCGCAGCTGCTGCAGAGTACACGAAAATGAGGCTTTCCGGACTTCATTCACAAAGAGGATTACAGACGGAGTCTGCTCGACGTTTATGCAGGGAAGCTAATGTTGATTTGACCGCTCATGGAGGTGGAGCTGAAGAATTACGACTCTTTCAACAGTATCTAACCGATTACTGTATCACCGTGTTTACCGACCGAAGAGGAAGGGAAACCATGTTTGAAGGACCTGTTGGCACACCCGATCATCCCAGAAAACATATAGACTTGATTTTTGGCGATAACCACTACAATGTGATAACTTCACTGACTGGAGCTTTCACGGCAAAGAGCTACTGCCGACCATGCAAATATGCCGATTCCAATACTGTTAGTCGCCATCGTTGTCCCCAAAAATGTCCTGCGTGTATCCAACCCGGTTTGTGCGAGGACGCTACACGGGTGAAATGTGATGCGTGTAAACGCACTTTTTACGGTCAAGCGTGCTTCCAACGGCATTTACAGCCTTCTTTTGGAAACCAATCTGCTTGCCAGACTCTGAAAAAATGTGAAACCTGTCTCCGCACTTATAGCTTTGCGCGAAAGAAGCGTGATCACGTTTGTGGTGAATCACTGTGCACTATATGTGACAAGTATGTTCCCCCAAACCATCTATGTTTTGTACAACCTGCAAAACCTTTCAGGCCGACCAAACCTTTTCTTTTTGTATTCTTTGATTTTGAGTGCACTCAAGAGACCCCTGTCCCAGGCAATCCTGGAGTGTTTGAACATGTACCAAATCTGTGTATTGCAGAACAAGCTTGCCCTACATGTGTGAATATCCCCGATTCAGATCACAACTGTGAACTCTGTGGCCAACGCCGACATGTCTTTGAAGGAGTCAATACAGTTAAAGATTTTGTTGCCTATTTGGCTGAGCCTAGACCACAGTATAAGGATGTGATTGTTATTGCACACAACTTTAAGGCTTATGATGGGCAGTTTGTTTTGCGTCACATGATTGAGGAACTCGGTTGGGCTCCCAAGTTGATAATGACAGGGTCGAAAATTCAGTCACTCAAGTATTCACATCTCCACTTTATCGATTCCTTAAATTTTCTTCTTGAAGGACTCGCAAAGTTGCCCAAAACATTCAATTTGGAAAACGCAGTGAAAGGATATTTTCCACATTATTTCAACAAAATTGAAAATGCTAACTATGTCGGGTCCATTCCACAACCAGAAATGTACGGTTGTAACGACATGACAGTGACTGAACGTGAGAAATTCTTTGAGTGGTATACTCCTCTGGCGCAGAATCCCGAATATGTATTTGATTTCAAAACAGAACTATTGAAGTACTGCTCTGAGGATGTTCGCATCCTACGCTTAGCCTGTATAAAGTTCAGGGAAGGTTTCCTCGCTGAAAACGGTGTAGATCCGTTTAGACAGGCTGTTACGATAGCAGGTGCATGTATGACTGCATACAGGACAAATCACCTTCCTCGTAAAACCATTTCCGTCATACCTGCAGGTGGATATCGTCTTGCTGATCGGCAGTCTCGTGAGGCTCTCTGTTGGCTCATGTGGGAGGCCCATTCGCGTGGGATAGATATCCAACATGCAGGCAATGGGCGTGAAAAGAAAATTTGTGGTCGGAAAGTTGACGGGTACAGTGAAGTCGGCGATGTCAAGACTGTTTGGGAGTACCATGGTTGCTGGTACCACGGGTGTCCTCTCTGCTTTAAAAACCGTGATACCGCCATCAAGAATGGAACTGCTGGAGACAGTATGGCTTCTAGGTACGAGAGGACACTCGATAAAACAGAATTGCTGCGTCGCAATGGCTATACAGTTATTGAAATGTGGGGTTGCCAGTTTGCAACCCAGATGGCAGGTAACCCCACAATTCGCCAGTTTATAGATTCTCGAAATGACATCGCCGCTCCTCCCCTCGACCCTCGTGATGCTTTCTTTGGTGGCAGGACTAACGCCACCAAATTGTATCACAAGGTAGGCGAAAACGAAAAAATTTTGCACCTTGATGTTTGCAGCCTCTACCCGTATGTATGCAAGTACGGCACATTCCCCGTCAAGCACCCTAAAATTCACGCGGGTTCGGACTGTCCACAAGACATTGGGAACATTGAGGGGCTAGTTCGTGTCGATATCCTCCCGCCTGACAATCTTTACCATCCTGTCCTTCCTGCAAGGTTCAATGGTAAACTCTGTTTTGCGCTTTGCCGTACTTGTGCAGAAACCATGCACCAAGGAGAATGCGAGCACACGCCTCAACAACGAGTACTATCGGGGACGTGGGTGACATGCGAAGTCCGAAAAGCTATCCAACTCGGCTATCGCATAGTCAAAATTCACGAAATATGGGAGTACGAAACTACCACGTACAATCCCGACACCGACACTGGGGGCCTTTTTGCCTCCTACATTAATCAGTTTTTAAAACTGAAAGTAGAAGCTAGTGGTTGGCCAGAGTGGTGTACTACGGATGAACTAAAATCACAGTTCATCTGTGATTACCAGCAAAAGGAGAAAATCAGGATTGACCCAGATAAAGTGTCCTTCAACCCTGGCAGACGTGCCATCGGCAAGACATGCCTCAACTCCTTCTGGGGTAAATGGGGTCAACGTGATGACTTGCCTAGAACATCTGTGGTCAAAACCCGTGGCCAACTGCTAGACCTTCTCACTGATCCAGGCATCGAGGTCAACGAGCTCCTTCCAGTCAGTGATGAGTTAATGTTTGTTAATTGGCACTCATTAAAAGAATCTATTGTACCACACCCCTATACAAATGTGGTGATTGCAGCTTTTGTGACTGCGCAGGCTCGTCTGAAATTATACTCATACCTCGAGCGTCTGGGTGATCGTGTCTTGTATTTTGACACCGACTCGATCATATTCACCCAGACGCCCAATGACGAGGTAATAGAGGCCGGTGAGTTCTTGGGACAGATGACAGACGAATTGGCGAAGTATGGCCCTGATGCCTACATCGTCGAGTTTGTGTCTGGAGGTCCCAAGAATTATGCTTATCTAATACGTATCGGCCCAAACGAATTCAAGACGGTCTGCAAAGTCCGTGGGATCACCATGACTTACAGAAACAAGGACATTGTTTGTTTTTCCACTTTAAAAGACATGGTCCTCAACGATGGTCCTGCTTCAGTAGTCCGAATCCCAAAGAAAATTGCAAGACCCAGAACGGGACTAGTAGTTACACGCCCTGAATCTAAAACATACAGGGTAGTATATAATAAACGTCGTCGTGTTGGTGAGTTTGGTACTGTCCCATTCGGCACGAAGCGACCCCGCATGTAAGACTTCCATAGACACCGACATTGCATGTAATTTTTGGTGCATTCCATCAACATGAGTAGACCAAGAGTATCTGTTGACATATTTTTGCTAAGGGTTTTTGAATGTGATTTTTTATTATGCATGTTATATACATTATTTGCTTCAATAATAATAACTTTTGGAGGGCGACGTACACCCACCTCCTCGTGGTGTCCTCTGGGTAACTCTAAGAGGTGTACGAATTTTTTAGGCAAAATATTTCCAATTATCAAATACAACCAGTACAAATCAATCTGATACTTACCATCAACTATAGTTTTGTATAATTCTTACATTATTACAATTTCTTTCAAAACTATACATCTTTAAACAACCAATCTACAACTACAACTAATGACTTTACATTATTTAAATTTCAACATTCACCCTAACTTCTTTTGTCAGATTGACCTTTGGACCCTGACGTCACTTTACCCCCACCCTTTCATCAAGTGATCCGATTTATCGATTCGATTGTTCGTATCGCAAAATGTCATCAGTCACTTTTAACGGTTTCAACATGTAACCATATGAAACATTTGATATTCAGGATTTCTATTCGGTTATGTTCGATTCGACCCGATAGTTTTGATAAAAGTGACGGAGCGGCTCGGCCAATCCTCATTTTCCCCCTGACTCCGGTGGCAACCTCATCTACTCTTCACCTCCATCGATTTTTGGGAAAATGATTTCTTACAGTGTTAAAGCCCGTCGAAGTATTCATGATGGTGACGGTCCATCACATATTATGATGGCCGAAACCATCGGGATCAGGGCCAACACTGTTTTTGTTAGGCGTCATGCCTTAAGGAATGGCCATCTAACAATCAGTTTGATTGTAAACGGCCGCAAAATGAAAATTGTTGTGAATGGTGTGCGGATGGAGGACCGCGTTGAAATAACGTTCAAGTTCGGTCCTGCAGGTCCTTGGACTCTGGCAGTTGTAAAGCCGTACTACATGGGCGTTGAACGCGTAATGGCAGTACACCGCTTTCGCCTTGAACATGGTGTAGCCCGGTCCATGTTAAAACACCTGATGTTCCTCGGCCTCCACGTGGAGAGGGCGGGGAGCAACCGCTACAACAGATCCGACGAGGGGTATGAGTCGGACACATTCAATGACCACGAGATGATCCAACAAATTGATAACACCGAACAGCCTGTTTAAGATGGCATGGATCTCAATATCTGTTTCCTTTGTTATTTTCGCTTTTCTAGTTTCAGTGTGTGTGTGTGTGTGTGTGTGTGTGTGTTTTTAGATCCAACCAAGCAACACGTATATTGTAAATACTAGATAGTTATTCTATTTATTTTTTTTTTTTTGTTTTGGGTGTTTTATGTCTAAATGTTTTATTTCCATTTGTCAAACTTAGTGTAATCTCAAAGCGTGTTTGTGTGTGTGTGTGTGTTTGTGTCTTAGGATTAAGTGGGGGACGTTGTGCACCCACCTCCTCGTGGTGTCCTCTGGGTAACTCTAAGAGGTGTACGAATTATTTTAACCAAAATATTTCCAATTATCAAATACAACCAGTACAAATCAATCTGATACTTACCATCAACTATAGTTTTGTATAATTCTTACATTATTACAATTTCTTTCAAAACTATACATCTTTAAACAACCAATCAACAACTACAACTATTACTAATGACTTTACATTATTTAAATTTCAACATTCACCCTAACTTCGTTTGTCAGATTGACCTTTGGACCCTGACATCACTTTACCCCCACCCTTTCATCAAGTGATCCGATTTATCGATTCGATTGTTCGTATCGCAAAATGTCATCGGTCACTTTTAACGGTTTCAACATGTAACCATATGAAACATTTGATATTCAGGATTTCTATTCGGTTATGTTCGATTCGACCCGATAGTTTTGATAAAAGTAACGGAGCGGCTCGGCCGATTCTCATTTGTGTTCCGGTTCTCTTACTGTTCACATCTACCTCTCCCGTTCAGACATGTCTGCTACACCACCACCTTCCCCTCCGTCTTTTGACGTTGGGGACAAACAGCCCTTTTCAGGGCTAAACCTCTCCTCCCAAGAGGTGGCAGCTCTTGTGGACGGAGTGGACTTTTCTTCGCCCGTTTTCGAGGGTGAAACCAGCCTCTACAACGATCTGTTGGAAGGGGTTGACTTTTCCCAACCTCTCAATGAGGGTGCAGGGTACAATATTGAAGAAGAAGAAGAAGAAAACTGTGGGTTACTGGGAACGGATGACATGAATGTGTTTCTCCGTTTCCAAATACTAGTTAAGAAGGGGTGTAGAGACTGTGCGGCCTGCCACGATGTCTTGTGTCAGGTATCTTGGAAAAAACCAAGTACAGACCATGTACCTGAGATGCCCCATTCGCTTTCTATGGTTTGGGCGAAAATAGTCACAAGCTTCTTAGAGTTTTCTGCACGTTGGTGTGGACAGCCCCGCAACGAGCTTGAATGGAGGCAGTATGAATCCGAACAATCTAGTTCAATTCTACACGACGCTGTGGAGACGGAATACTGGAATGTAGTAGAAGCAGAACTGAATTATTTGTCGGCTTGGGACAATGAATTCAAAACTCCACATGGTTACAAACGGTACAACGGTTCTACCAGTTCATCTGAGAACCACAAGTACCGCCGTATGTAAGCCATGATTTGATTGTCTATAGTTAGTGTACAATATTTGTTTATCATTCACAATTTACAATAAACCTTTAGTTTTATAAATATATTATCATATTAGATTAGGTGTTGTTGTTGTTTTATATTGGGTGTTTGTGTGTGTGTGTGTGTGTGTGTGTGTGTGTGTGTGTGTGTGTGTGTGTGTGTGTGTGTGTGTGTGTGTTTGGAAAACGCTGTACACCCACCTCCTCGTGGTGTTTTCTGGGTAACGCTAAGAGGTGTACACATGACTAGCTCAGTTCTTTTACAGTGGTGGGCGTACTAAAATATTTTTCAACATTATTTCCTAATATTATTTTAAAATATATTTTCCAAAACCATTTTCTAAAATTATTTACATGTTGGCACTCCTGAATCATGACGTCACAAGCGACTTGAGCGCTCCTGGGAGAGAAAGGAGGAACTAGCGCAAAAAGTGACGTAAACGAACGGCCTGCACTCTAGGAGAAAACGATCAAACTAAAAATGATGACGTTATGCGCCGACAGCGCTTGTAGGAGAGAACGAACGAACTAACACGAAAGCATGATGAAACACAAGAAGACGACCTCCCTGCACCCTAGGAGCGATCGAGCAAACTAACTCTCTAATAAACTACAAAAAAGTATTACGCTAAAGCATAGAATTAACAAACTAGCATCATATTAGGTTTATACATGAAAAGCAAGAACCCTTTTCAAAATTACTTTGACATATTAGACTTTAAAATCCGTTCCTACACAGATGCTGGCGTGGACCAGTGGTTAAGACGCTTGCCTACCAACTAGGAGACCCGGGTTCGAAACCCAGTCAGAGAAATAAATTTTATTCAGAGTCAGTCGCGGGGGCGAGGGCGGTGGCCGGGCGGTGTAGCATGAGGGTAGGGGGAGGGGAGGGAATAGCACATGGCTGGGGGAGGGGAGGGGAGTGTGCTAGGAGAGGGCGGGTGGAGAATCCCAGAGGTCAAAGTCCAAAAGTGCGCCCCGCGGGTGGCGAGGGCGGGAGGGTCGGGCGGGGTAGCATGAGGGTAGGGGGAGGGGAGGGGGAATGCTAGGACCGGGCGGGGTAGGCCGGGTGGCGAACCCCGAGGGCAAAGTCCAAAAATCCATCTCTGGGGGGGTCCATAGTAGTATTGATAATTGTTAATTTGGTCATTACCTAATGGTTTGTTATTAACTAATAATGCGAATGTAAAATAAAGTAATATGGTGTCGTTACGATAAATATTGTACCCGCGGCAAGACTGCTTACATTCTATTTTTTAATCAACTGTGTAATGGTAAAGATTATAACATAACTTGACTTCCTTTTTAGTTTTGACGCTTCATATCCGGAACACAAAAAATAGCTATTCAGCTGACCTTAGGAGAAGTTATGCTTTTTCCTCTACAGACCTTGTAAGCTATTAACCTAAGAAATCCAAAACATAAGTGTAAAACTTTTGACTAGGCTTAGATTCTATTTTGTTTTTTCGTGTTCTTTAAAAATGATAAAGCCTACCTTGTGTGTTTTTTATGCTGATGTAACTGATCCAGCGTGACGGAGCAAGGGATCATATGAAGGTAAAGTTAAATTTTATACGGTAGGCCCATTAAGCCTAAATGTTATTCGTGTAGGTGGAGGAAGAATGTTGTGTGCATCAAGGGACTAAAGTACTTTTCTCCCTCAGGGAAATTGTCGCCCTCGGCTTCGTCTTTGGGCGACCACGGTTTCCCATTAGGGAGAACAAATTGTACTTTAGTCCCTAGAAGCACAAATAACTATTGGTCTCTGGGCACCCCAAAACGAAAAGTAACATGGTCCCGGGCTTAGGTCTTACCATGAGACCTACGGTAATAGCTTATTTCCTATGGGATATTCGCTAAAATGAGGTAATGTTTCATAAAATATATAAAATCTTATGTTCATATATTTTAAAAGTTATTGAAATAATTATGATAGAAAAAACAAAATTTAGAAAAATAACATGCGTTTTGCTGAAAATTAATAATTCACAGAATTTTTATAGATAATGCATCCAAAACCCTCGCCCATGTGCCAATATTTCCATTTGATTGAGAGTATTACTTCTTCAACATCAACACTACAATCCGACTTTCCGGTGGTTGATCTACCCGCTGAATGATTTTGTTTCCTCGATTGACACAGATATAAGGTTGTTTTTTAGCAGTTTTCTTGGTATTTTAGGACAATGATTAGTTATTCTTCTATACTTTTATTTTTGTGCGTACTTTGGGAAGGTTTTGCCCTTGTAAAAAAAAGGAAAAAAATATGCATATAAAGTTATGATCAATTTGATTTATGTTATGAATAATCCTTTAAGTCAAGTTATTTTACTATAAATTGCCTTTAAATTTGGTCTCTTTGGTATATAATTTATGAATATGTTGCAAAATTAATCCCTTATCAATTGAAGATCAATGCCTTAAAACATATTTATCCTCTTCAACATTATGTTGGAATCTATTATTTACTTAAAAACAAACAGAATGGTGTAATTTTTACCATATGTATTATGATTGGAAAGAAAATTATGTTATAATTTTATCCTACATGTACTAGTATGACTTTCAAAAGTTCATTTATTTTATAAATAATTCAATTTCTTCGAAAGAATAAAAACAACAAACCTTTATAGACTTAAACCAATAAAACAAATTCTCGTCTTAAGATGAAGTTAAAAATAAGCCACAAAAAAATTTAAAACGTAATTGAATTGTCAACTGAACTACACTGTATTGTGCCTGTTCAAGTCCATAAAGTCTTGCCAGTATTTCATAGCTTTGCTGTAGGCCTACGGACATCATTATAGCCACACCAATCTTACATTTCTTGTTTTCAAGGAAATTTAATCCAGTTTTTTTTTTTCTCATTAGTTTGTTAACACCTAAATTCAGGTGACTAACTACAATACAGTTTAATTAAAATGCACTACAAAAACAAACCGTGGTGGCCCGACTAAATTGCCACCCCGTTCACCACGCTTGACCTCTCTGGATTTCTTTATATCCTCTGATTTTTCAAAGATTTGGTTTATTCTTCCCCATAATTTAGGAACTCTAAAAGACAAAATAATAAATAAATTGACGCCCGTTAGTCACTAAATGTTATCTGAAACGAAAAATGGATGTTAATAAAAAAACTAACTTAAATGTCATCTAGACGATTTACAGGCTACCCAAGGCGCACACGTTGAAGTGTATTGAGTTTGTGCATAGATGTAAAAAACTTAAGAAATTACTTTTTAAAACTGAAAAAAAAAACTTTGTCTTACCACAAATTGTTTTCGTACTATACGGTTTCCTTATCAGGGCAAGACTTTATGGACACCCGGTACATCGCGAGTTATGGTGCATACAAGCGGGTCTCATTCCATGCCTTCTAGTTGAGTGTTTAAAACATTACATAACTTTAAAAATAAATCATAAAACAGAACTCTATGATGTTGAATCATTCACATGAAAGTTTCATGGCTTTAAATATAAGATTTATCTAAATAGTATAAAGACTACAAAGTCTCGAGAGTCACCTATTTCAGGGCAACTGCGGAAAACTATTCGGGTCCTGAAATAGGGCTTCCTAGACTACTAAATATACTTTTTATTGCAATGCAAAAAACGCTCGATCTATTTCAAGTACTCGGTTTCGCCTTGTACTTGAAACTTGATCTTGCACCGATAACTACCACTTTTCGAACTAGTGACGAAATATACTATTACTAGCTGTCACTCTCACCCTATAAATAAGAAATCGCTGGAGTATCTAACATTGACATTTTTCATTGAATTTGTTTTCTTATCAACAAACACATAAAAAAAGTTTTGAGATTTGTTACTAACAACTTTCTATCTTTCATAAAAAAATAACTTATTTTAAATACAGAGTATCCTATGTTACTTCTGTTAGCCCACCTTCAATAATATGTATACAAAGTTTCATGATGTAGTTTTCGGTTGAGTAGTTTTCGCGTGAAAGCGTAACAAACATACGGACATTCACGTTTAATATTAGTAAGGATAATAAGACTGAAAATAAAAGCTGAAAACAAATGTTCATCAATATAATTTTTTGTAGTAGTACGAAACGTCACAAGTGCTAGGAAATTATTATTATACTTTATATTATTATATTAGAATTACGTACTAATAGAGATCGGATATGAGCCGCCCTTGCTCGGCTCATGCCCAACATTGGTGGTCCTCGTGCCTGCAAGCGTAGACTCTTGATGTCTGCGGTCCAGTCCGTTCTCCTGTATGGAGCGGAGGTCTGGGCTCACGTTTTGGAGAAACGCGTCCATAGGAACCGGCTCTCCCGCGTCCAGCGCCGCGGTGCTCTGCGGGTTTGCTCTGCCTACCGGACGGTCTCCGAGCCTGCAGTCATGGTAATCGCTGGTGTCATCCCTATCCACCACCTCGCTAGGGAGCGACAGGCGATTTACCGCAGGAGACACGAAGATGGCAGAGAAACCACTGCCATCGAAGAGCGGGACCGCAGTTTCGATTGTTGGCAGCGCGAGTGGGATGCCGAGTCCAGAGGACGCTGGACCGCCAGACTAATCCCACAGATACGCCCTTGGGTTGAACGGCAACACGGCGAGGTTGATTACTTCGTGACCCAGCTTTTCTCGGGCCACGGGTATTTTAGATCTTACCTCCATAAGATGGGGAAGGCCGCAAGTTCGGAGTGTCTGTATTGTCCCGGCATTGCAGACACGGCCGAACATACGTTCTTCGAGTGCGGCAGGT
Source organism: Neoaliturus tenellus (assembly GCA_030545055.2). Taxonomy (NCBI): domain Eukaryota; kingdom Metazoa; phylum Arthropoda; class Insecta; order Hemiptera; family Cicadellidae; genus Neoaliturus; species Neoaliturus tenellus. Next base: position 188,476,202 of record CM061531.1, on the reverse strand, counting down.
GGCAGGTGCGCCGAGCAGCTCTTTCCACTGATCTTGGGTTGCAGATCTCTCCGGACAACATCGTCGGAGCTATGCTCCAGGGAGAGGGCACCTGGAACTGTGTGCAGCGTTTCGTTGAAGCGCTACTGCGGGTAAAAAAGGTCGACCTCGATCGGCCTTAATATTTGGATTACCCCGACGAGGAAAGCCCTAGTGGCGTAACATCAAGGCCTAGCCCGAAGTAATGTGCAAAACAGTTCCAGGTTAGTGTCCTCGGAGATAAGGGGGTATTTTAGCCGGTAGTTCGTAGGACAACGAGCCTACGGGAGTCCGGCACTACTGAGAGGACAAGTGAGCCTCTCAGTGTGCGTAAATGCATTTTGACCTCCTTCCCACAAAAAAAAAAAAAAAAAAAAAAAAAAAAAAAAATAGTGATCGGACACTGTCGCACTATCGTTAGTCACAGATGGCTTCGAAAATAGCCTATATCAGTACTGTAAAGGGAGTTGAAAAATATTGCAGTACTAAATTATGAAAAATGTATTGATAAATAGTATTAATACTCACGTCTCCCTTACCTGGCACCATCTAAATTATTTTTACTCTCCACACTTATCTCTGGCCAAACAATAGAGGCTACTCACTTTAAAAATTGAATAATTGTTTACGTCATAACTTTTTTTTTCTACATCAGATATATATATATATTTTTTTTGTTTTTTTTTAAGCAGGTCAACAAATACGTTTAGGGCAAACACCAAACGAATTATGAGAGAGAATCCGTTTAAGTTGGATTTATTCTACTCCATTTACTTTTTCATATTAGGCAGGATTATAATTGAAGAAATAGTGGTTGATTGGATTATTTCTTTAAAATATGTGAAATCCAACATAAAACTTTAATTATGAACCTCTTTAGGTTGGTAAGAATATGGCCGCAACCAAAATTATTTAATACATTACACTTAACGCAGCCAGTGGCCAGGAACATATCTATACGTCATTTTTGGCAATTGCGAAAAATTCTCTTTTGAGAGACGTAAATCAAAGTGGTTGGATTACAGCGTCAATGGCGAGGAAGTAATTACCGTCCCTGATCAAACGGACATGTTGTGACGAGAGCGCGGCTTGGCAATGTGGGTTTCCGATTGGAATTCCACTAAAAACTTACCAATGCCTACACCAAAAACCTTATCCCTCATCCGTACGTTTACGAATGTCTACCTTTTTGTTACTTTACCTAACATGCGTTTAATTAATTGGGTAATTTTAATGCACTATACTAAAATTTTATAAACAAGGTATAAATAATCCATGATAAGGTTTGTAACCCTTAAACGCTTATGATAACCAAAAATTAAAGAGTTTAATCAACCAAAATCATCTTTTGCTGAAGACTCTGATATAGTTGCAGTTTTTTAGTTGTCGTTTTCGTATATTTCATTCTGCAATGAACACTGGACGAATGCTTAACATATTCGGATTGTAATTTTGTTATAAAATTGATTTTGTTATGCAATATTACAAACGTAAATTTTTATCATATGGGGAATTAAAAACATGTGTAGAATATGCTGCAACGGTTACATTTCGTTTTACAATATACTGCCTACCGGACAGTACCTCTGTGAATGTGAGTGTAAAACCTAAATGGAAGTGTATTTCAACCATTAGGAGTTTATCGCATCAAATACAACAAACCGACCTCGCATTTATTTGTTTAGCTCGCAAAACGTTCCCTCCAATTCGAAAATAATGTTTTATTTTTATTATTTTTTTCTAACTGACACAAACATTTTGAAATAATTTAAGGACGTTACTAATCTGTTTTATTTTACAGTGCTGAATTTTACTATCAGTTCAAATCCAGTTTATAAGAAACTTCAACAAAAATGTCTTCTAAGATGATTATTGATCAATTAATTATAAATTTTCATCGTACTATTTGGCTTAATTTACAACCATAGTTATTTGAATTTCCGATTTCCTGTTTAAACACCTTTATGTAAGTTTGTGTTGCATATACTGTACATCATCAATTAGAAACATATAAGATACAAAATAATTGATGTAGTAACTCACAGCTATATTATATAAAGTGCCAAGGTTAAATGTTACTATGACCACTATTACGAGTGTGTAGTCAGTATCCTCATATTTGAGGATGAAAAACGGAGAACCTTGGCTTGAGGGGAGGGTTGAGAATTTGTGCTAAATACGAACGCAAGGCAGAACGCTATGTGTGGAGCTACCAAATACCAAAAGGGGGTATTTAAGTACTCATTAATTGCTAAACTATGTGGTTATCTGCATGCTTAATATGTTGATGCAAGGACGAGAAGTTTGCTGGATATGTTTTACACGTTTGATACTCATGATTAGTTATGGTATTCCATAGTTGGAGTTGGAGCTGTTATGGGTGGGTGAGGGGTAGCGGTGAGTGGGAGCGAGGAGGGGGGAGGGGGAGGTGATTAAGTGCCGTCACTTGTCACACACACACTCGCTTCACAGCTGATTTATTGTTCACTTTAACGTACTTAAAACTCGCTCATGACAAATCGACGTTCACTAATTACTTTCAGGATTTAAAGTTTCATGAAACTTTTCAGAGTTTAGAAATAAAAGGAAGCTCATATTATTTTTGAAACCCAAACCAGTAATAATTTTGTCAGTCTGAACCCAACGCAATGCATTATCTGAAATCAGTCTAAGAGTCTTAAGTTATATCCTTTGAACTTAAGTTTTAATAATTGGTATTGTTTTATTTCATTGAAGTAATCATAACTATGAGTTCTATTTAAGAAAAATACGTAGTGATTTGGTTTTTACTTTTTATGACACTTTATATCGTTGTTCTACAATTTGTTTCATATTTGTTATTAGAGATAAGATTGTGACAATCGATTGCAGGAGGAATACTATAATGAATACCGGGTGTCTCACATAAGGCGTCTCAAATCTATTATAGATCAACAGTAAGTCCTACAATCTTGAAATAAAATCATTTCCCACTAAATTGACCCCAAGGAATAATTTAAAAATATTTTTAACGTTGTATAAATACAGGGTGTTCAAAAACTGGAGGTCACAGGTGCGAGTCTCGGAAATTTCAAATACAAACATATGTCATATTATACATAATCAGAAAGGTTATTTGAAATGAGCTAAGCTTTACAATGATATGTCACAAGACCGTATTTATTAAAAACTGAAATTTCCAAAACTTAATATTTTTGAAAATGTTTACATAAACAAAACTAAAAAATTTTAAATACAAACATATGTCATTTTGTACATTATATTAAAGCCCTCGTTAAACTGAGCAGCTTTATAATTTACACTAATAGCGTATCTCTTATGGTTTTGTAGTAATAACGTAAAAATGGCATTTTCCCATGTAACTTGCATGTAAATTTAATGGAAAGGCAACAATGACTGCCATAATATCATGCTCTGATTAATTAACATGCATATCATATGGGAAAATGACATTTTTACTTTATTACTACAAAACCAAAAGAGATACGCTATTAGTGTAAATTATAAAGTTGCTCAGTTCAATGAGAGCTTTAATTTGATATACAAAATGACATGTGTTTGTATTTAAAATTTTTGAGTTTTGTTAATGTAAACATTTTCAAAAATATAAAATTTTGGAAATTTGAGTTCTTTAACAAATATGGTCTTGTGACATATCATTGTAAAGCTTATTTTATTTTAAATAAGTATTTTGAACCAGAAGTAATTTATGATAAATAATAAAAGAATTACAGGGTATTCCGTAAATTTAGATTTTGGCTAAAAAAATGGACGCCATTTTGAAAGAAATGAAGATAACAAAATTCTATTTTTACCAAAATGTTTGTATTAAATATACCTTTCTAATGATGTATAATAAGACATATGTTTGTATTTGAGATTTCCGATATTCGAACCTGTGGCCCCCGGTTTGTTTAACACCCTGTATTTATAAAACGTTAAAAATATTTTTGAACTATTCCTTGGGGTTAATTTAGTGGGAAATTATTTTATTTCAAGCTTGTACGTGAACCCAATGAAGCCAATTAGGGATTTTCGTGGCACAATGAACGATTTTGCTTACTGCGAATGTTTTATGAGATACGAGCTTTTCCCGCGGCTTCGCTCGCGTTACTCGCCGTCAGGTTTAACTCGTTCGCAACGCTCTCGCCGACACACTCACCCACTGTCAGGTTTACCTCGTTCGCTTCTCTCACTCGCTATCATGCTCACCTTATATACAGAGTGATTGACAAACATTTTTTGTCGTTCATAAAAATACATTTTTTTATAAAAATTATCCTGTGTTACTTCTGATACCTCCAAGAATAAGTGTACATAGTTTCATGATGATCTGTTGAGTAGTTTTCGCGTGAAAGCGTAACAAACAAACGGGCATTCACATTTAGAAAATTAGTAGGGATTTATGATGAGGTCGTTTATATCTGTATTAATAATATTTATAGACATCACGGTGGAAGCAATTGAACTGGAAAATAAAAATCAAGAAAACCAAAATCAAAACCTGAAGGTGGGTAGTGCCCAATAATAACAATTTTGAAAAATCAAGTTAACCAATTACATATAAAGAACATACTATGGCAATCTGTGCAAGAACTTGGATGAGTTTCTTTTAAATGTTTTGTTGTGTAGCTTTTGGTAATTTTAAAATGCAGTTGAAATTATTTTGTTGTTCTTCAAGAACCCTTACTGCACAAGGCGTATTGGAGAGAATTCGTTATGCAGTTTAGTAAGTTTTCACCTAACAATTTTAACCCCCAGCTCCTTCCACACGAATTCCTAGTTTAGAGCAAGACAGCTTCGTTTCCAGGAAAGGAGAAGTAACAGAGAAACCGAGAGTCGTGATTTCCACTCGGGTGAACTTTTAATGACTCTAACGATCTCCAACTTGATATTAGCTTTCAAACTCAGTTGGGACGCGTGTTTTAAGAGAACTAGAGCTAACCGAACCATTATTTAGGAAATGAGCTTAATTTAAGGGGTTTAATTAACATACTAGTTAATTAAAAACATCATCACAAAGAAATGAAAGTGCTCCCTTTAATTTTTTTTCCAATGTAATTTATCAATGTTCGTCGAATATTTTCAGAACAGTTACTACGTGTATTTATGAGAAAACCATAATCCAACTGTATTTATATTACAATATATTTTTGAACTAAGTAGAGGATCCAAATTCAATAATCTTCCTTAATAAATTCTATAAATTATCTATTAAAGACCAAAATATAAAAAATCATACATATTTCTCCATATATAAATGAATCCCTAGTTCTCTGATCACGGCATCACGCGTAAACGGTTGGACCGATTTTGCTAATTCTTCTTTTGTTGAGTTTGTTATTGTCAGGAGAAGGTTCTTATGAAAAAATTAAGAAAATTCCACAGGGCTCCATCCCACACGTCTTCAAAGTTACCAAGTTATTCTTAGGAAGCAACATTTTTGTATTGGAACACATGATTACATTTATAGAAAATTAGTTTTTTGAACAGGTGTTTTCATTTAAAGTACTGAGAGAAGATTGGTAATAAAAAACTAGAGGTTATTATAGACTTGCGGCGAGTGAGCGTAGCAAACGAGCTCACCTAAAATGGCAGAACTTCCTCTGCTTGTTTGCACATTAGAGCTTCAATATTGGATGATATTAAAATGAAAACACAATTTTTTTGTCCGTTTGCTAATATTTTTAATAATTTAAATTGGATGAGGCCTTTCGACACACAAGTTGTGATCATGAGATCTCATTCTTTGAGACAAATAAAAAAGTAAATATCATTAAATGTGATTAAAATACAATCAAATGTAAAATTATACGGAATAAAAATGAACTACAATAAAGATAAAATTTCTATATAAGTCCACTACATACTATATCAATTTCTTCAGAAAATTTGAATTTAACAACTGAGAATATATAATTGGCCCATTATCATTGTTAAATAAAATATCTTCTTATGTTAATTTAATGTAGTATGTCTCACAAGCAATAAGGTATTTTAGTTTTATTACTTCTTTTAGAATTTTCAGGTTGAAGCTTAAAACTGAATGTCCTGTAGTTAGGCAATGATCAGCAACTCCAGATTTTTCTGGGTGATTAAATATGATATGGGATTGATGTTCTTTAAATCTTGTTTTCAATGTTCGTTTTGTTTAGCCAATATATAATTTATTACAGTCATTACAATTATTCATATTCCAGATTGGTTTTCGAATTAAATTTTGTCTTTAAGAGTCTTTAAAAGCTTAATTAAATTGTTTCTTGTTTTAAATAATACATTTTGATTTGTATGAATTTTGAAGGTCTTCCTGATGGTTGATCAAATTCCTGAATATCTATTTCTGAATGTCTTCTTTCGATTGGTAAAAGTATCGTTCGTTAATTTTTTATTTTTCCCAAGATGTTATTTATTAAACTAATTTTATAGCCATTCAATTTTGCTAATTTCTTATATGATTTAATTCTGATGTAAATCTTTCTGGACTTAATGGGGTGATGATAAGCCGATTAATAACGGAATGAAAATCTGCTCTCTTTTGTTGAGGAGGGCGAATGAATCTGAAGTGATGTACCTCTCAGTATGGGTCGATTCAAATCTATACTTATTTAATACGCTAAGAGTTTTTTTGTCTTGAGAACTCCTCCTACAATTTTCAACCGATTTTCAAGTTTTTGGTGTCATTGGATAGGGCTTAGTCTTTAGTTGTTTCCGCCAAAAATTGATGAGAATCGGACTGAAAATAAAGGCGCTATCCACCATTGAAATCTCAAAGTTTCCCATTTAAATAACATTGGGATTAAATAAAACATTTTAAACATATGTTAATAATCAGCTGTAAGTACGTGTATTTTTGGTGATTAAAGAGATTCACAATATTAGATTGGTCGGATGTCATTGATTTAGAGCTAAAAGTAACTTTTGTATTGTATTAAAATAAATAGCTCGATTTCGAGCAACACGTATACTAGTATATGTTAAATTCTACATCCTTATTGTTTTTTTTTTGTTTTTTTTATGATTAGAAGGTCCAGGTTAAGGTAAACTGTTATCACTTTCTGTTTCTAACTTAAATTTAATACTAGTGTAGATAGAATTTAATTGACGTACAAAACTTTAAATGTTTTGATTTTTATCGAAAACTGCAAAAATATCATCTACGTACTTAACCCAAAAAACTAGGAAAATAACCAAAAGAATTTTGTGCATACATTTCAAAATGACTCATAAATATGTCAGCTACAAAACACGACAGAGGGTTACCCATTGCGGTTCCATCTATTTGTGAATAAAATTTGTTATTAAAACTGAATGTCGTTTAATTGGTACACAAATTTAAAAGGATCATGTATTTTTCGATTTCTTCCTTTGATAAATTTTAATAAATTAAAAGTAACCAGTCTTTGATGATATTTTATAGGTTGGTTTTGCAGATTGCAAAACCAGGTTTTGCAAAACTTCTGGTTGGTTTTGCATAGCATGTAGGGTAAGCTAGTATAGTATAAAAATGACAATATTGGTCTTCTCTGCCGGATTTAATTTTTCGTAGCACATTGGAAATATGTTGGTTTTAATTTTATTTATAAAATTTCTCCAAATTAAAAAAGAAAACAATGTCATAATTCAAAATTTACTAACGGATCTTATTCCACAAAGTGATAAAGCAATGAAGTGAATTTTTATAAGAGAAACCACCATGTAGGGTCGATTTCCGGTTCGTCGCTATTTGAGCCCGCGTTTGGCCTCGTTGGTAAGAGCTTTTGTGTGCAACCTGAAAGTATCCAATTTATTAGTTGGAAGCATTTTGTCTTTTCAGTTTTTGTTAGTTATTTGTTTCGACCAAATCACTTCAAGTTATTTTTAATTTCCACTCTCAATTAAACTTGTGTTGTCTTTAAAGAACAGGTATAGGATTTTCTTTAAATCACAATATTTCTTTCGTAGTTGAAATTATTTTATATTAATGCATTTTAATTCGTTATTAGTCACACAACATTATAATTCAAATCTCTGCAACAATTATCTTTAAATCTGTCGTAATAGGTTGAAAACTGAAATCTTGGTGCTTTGCAACCCTGTTGGATATAATTTAGTTGGATATAAATTATAAAGTTTTACCCAGATAAAGAATAGGTTCTTTCGATAAGAAAAAAGTGGTATTTATAAAAAAGTGGTATAAAGAGTCATGACTGGGATATTAACCTCCAAGCCCATTTATTTACATTTAATAATTGAATAATAACTTCAATATAGTTATATACCAAATTTTTACTTTACTTATATACTACTTACTTACATACTAAATTCAATATTTCAACCTTAATGCAATAATGGTCGAAAGGGAATTAATATAAAAAATGATTTATCTTCTAGTTCCCAATAATACTGCATCCCTGGTCATTAAATTAAATTAATTTAATTTCAAATAAAGATATCGTTTTAAACACGTGATAATTAAATGTTTAAGCTGGTGGTGGTTTTGTGTACAAAAGTTATTTGCTGTGACAGAACACCGAACCGCAAGTATTTCATAAGGACTGCCATAACTTATCAGCTTAGCGCCTCGTCCCACAATGTCCTCAGCGTTACGTAACCGACATTGTGTTTCGCTAATTCTACAAACGACCCCGAAATTAATAGAATCACCTTACATTAGAATCAAACAAACTTGAGAATTTCTCTGGAACTAATCAGATGTTTTATTTAACCATTTTAAAATTAACACATTTTTAGTAATTTTTGTTCAAATGAGCAGATTTTGTTCAAAGGAGTAAACTTTCAATATTTACACTTATGTGTTTTACAATGGTTTATTTGTTCGTCTATGATTGAAAATCCATGACTGAAAATTTGTATTTTGAAATAAATATGATTAATTTTATTTTCTACACCGATATTTTTTATCATAGTGTGCCATGTGGTAAGTGATTCTGCCATTAAATACAAAAATATCTATAGTTTTGGTCCGTGTCCTTTTGATGTTTTGATGTGTAATACATAAAAAGAGATCTGACGTATTTCTGTATAGAACTTAGTTGAAAGCTGCTGAGTAAGTAGTTCTCCTGAGTATAGAGAAAGAAAAACAACTTCTTTTAACTACCAGATTAAATATTGAGTTTACAAAAAACATATCTTCTGGCTAGAATGGAGATGATTTTGGAAACTTCATAAGGAAACTTAAAATAATGAACATTTAAGAAAAGTAACAAACGAGCCTTGTTGTACAAGTTGTAAAAATTGTCTACAAAGAAAGTAATTACCCGGTCTAACTGGATCTTTTAATCAAGCCCTCTCCAGGGACGCCGTTATTTTAGTCAAATATTTAATTTGTCCCGGGTTTGAACTTTTGCTTAATTAAGGTGTCTGTTGATTTACGAATCTGTTCAGTTTTTTTTCGGTAACTGTTTAACTTTGCTCAATGTTCTGGTTTTTGTTCTAAGGTATATGAGGCATAAGCAAGTCAAGTAGTCGATTTTAAATAGTTTTTAGGTTCTCCGTTAACACTATTTTTATTTTATTTTTTTTTTTTACTTGTGTACTACATTGAGTACAGTTGAATGTAACATTTCGTAATGCAATTTTATTCTAAGTACCGTACCAGGGTTACCGATCAATTTTGGTAAATTTGAAAACTTGCAAAGCTTGTGAGACCAGTCGTTCGCTCCGCTCACTCGTCATTCCAAGGAATATTGCTTTTTGGTTAAAATTTGATGAACTACAGGTTGAAAATGTAAACCATTGTGCTATTTTTACAGTTATCAGTTGTTTTGTTTATTAGCTACAAAAAATTTCAAAAGGGCACTTTGGCACTTTAAAGGGCTGTAGGATGGTAACCGGATTTTCCCCGGTCATGGGACCAGCTCCTATCAGTACTTCACAATAATACAGTACCTTTGTTTTCGTTTTTGCTCCAATAGCAATAAATAATCTTAAGATTGAATGGGAAATTATGTTAGAATAGGATCTACTCTAACCTTCTTCAGCGCAAAACGCCACTGCTTGCTTGCTTCACCCATACTAAAGAGGAATTCGTATAGAAATTTTTAGTTTTTAATAAATCTAATACACAATTCTATATGTTTCTACACTTGACCCGCACACTATTTCTACTTCTTTAATCACCACTAACCTATTTGAATGATATAAATTACAACAGACACAAACCATCTTGAGAAAAAGACATTAGGAAAATTATAGTTTTCCCTCTAGGTAGTAGAAATCCTGGCAGTATTAAGACGAAAATGTAGCCAGTTTGCAGTAAACAATTGTTTTCACTAAGCGCCGCGCCGGGTCGTTACCAGGCCCGGGGCGGCGCGCTGTTTCCGGCCCCAGCAGCTTCTCAGCCCACCGGCCATTTGCAACTTTTCCAGTAACGTCACTTTTATAGCAACATTTTCCACCAAAACCAACATTATAATGTTATACCATTTTATAATACACTTAAATATAGTAGACCTGGCGTGGGGATATGTATAGTGTACCAAAAAATTCACTTGATTAAATACTGAGCTATGAAAAAAGGAAGGAAAATTTGGTTACGTGTTAAATATTTTTAATCTTTTATAACAGAACACACTTCCACAATTGTGTACAAATGGACGCTGTTAAGTCAAATAGCTCAATTTTTATTTCATATTTATTGAATTTTTTTTGGTAAAATAAATTATAATTATAATTAAATTATATAGCAATAAAACTAGTATTGAAGTATGATTAAAAAAAAAATTATAATACATACAATGTAAGTGTATAACGTATAAAATATTCAAATGAATGAAGTCGTTTATTCCAATTCTATGGTGTTGAAAATCAGTCTCTTCAAAAAATTAATTCAGTCTGAAACTTTGGGCAGTCTTTTAATTTCTTGACTGGATTCTTATTTTCTATTTATTAATTGAAAATAGTTTCTAAAATAAAAGTATAAAATATACAATAAACCATTATTATCCCTGTCATTCTCAACTTCAGCATCCGATGTAGTTCCTCACCGATCAGCCTTTCAGTAAGTATTTCATTATCACCAATGCAGTCATCCATATCTCTTTAAAAGCTTCTTTAAATTGTGTCTTGCTTTAAATGATACATTTTGGTTGGTATGAATTTTGAAGGTCTTCTTGATGTTTGATGAAATTTTTGAATATGTAGCGCTGATCCACTTCTGATTGTCTTCTTTCGATGGTAAAAGTGTCGTTCGTTAAATTTGTTTTCTTTTTGCAACATGTTATTTATCAAAGTAATTTTATAGCCGTTAAATTTTGCTATATTTCTTATATGATTTAATTCTGATGTAAATGTTTCTGGATTTAATGGGGTGTTGATGAACCGATTAATAAGGAAATGAAAAACTGCTCTCTTTTGTTGAGGAGGGCGAATGAAGTGATGTACCTCTCAGTTTGGGTCGATTCAAATATATGTTAAATTCTACATCCTTATTGTTTTTTTATGATTAGAAGGTCCAGGTTAAGGTAAACTGTTATCACTTTCTGTTTCTAACTTAAATTTAATACTAGTGTAGATAGCAACATTATTATAGCATTGAACTAACATCCTGTATTTAAGGTTACTAGAGATCGCCTTCTGATTGAAAATCAACCAAGATTTTTTTCGGTTGATTTGGACCGTCTGGACCCAATTAGTTAAAACAATATGTTAACTATAGTAAGATGCACGAAAATAGTCCGATGGAAATTTTAACAGCTGTTTCCCCCCTCACCCCCTCTCGCCCTGCAATGTTGTCATTTGTGGTTATGTTTACCATGTGTAATACAGTATAAAAATGTGTTTCAGTGTAAATTTGGCAACAATGTATCGACTCTCATCGGACTATTTTCGTGAATCCTACTATAATATCCATCTTAAACTGAAACATCTGTTTTACATGCTTTGCTAATTTGTTATTACAACAGCTGTTCAAATGATTCAATCAATTATCCTTCTTCCATAAAATTAACATTGAAACTTTGAAAGCCTATAGGGCGTAGCTCCGTGGGCCGATGTGAATTAAAACGCGATTCTCCTCATCTACAGCACAATACCTTTCTATTGGTATGCACGGATTTAAATGATGCACTCATATGATGCACACAAGCTGAGAAAAAAAGGAAGAAATGAAACATGCTTGCCTATTAATACGTAGATTAAGAAACTTACCTTAAACATAAAGAAAGTAGCAAATTCAAAGGGTGTTATGCAGCTTTTGATGGATGGCAAAACACTGTCAACTCAAGGTCCTCGTGTTACATCCTAAAGCCTGGTTTCGACTCTGTCAAAATTTGTCGCCAACACTGTTGGCAACAAAGTCGGCGATAAAGTCTACAACTTTAGCAGAGTGGAAACGCTCAAAAAATGTGGCCAACAATGTCGGCGATAATTTCGTGTCGGCAACAATTTTGTGGGGCAACATTGTTGCCGACTGAGTTGCCGACAGCTGTTTTTGGGAGTGGAAACAGCAGAATATCGGCGACAGTTGGCAACACGACTCCGCGCATGCGCACTCGGAGCAATACGCCGGTGTACGCCTGCTTCTCGTTTTTTCTGCTTTTCCGACTTTTCTGTGGGAAAAATAATAATTTCCAGAGGCAGGACGTTATTTTACACATTTTCTTTACATGTTATTGTTTACATGTTTTTAGCTCATCTGAACATGAATCTGATATCTAACCTAAACTAGTAGTGTGAAAATCATAAAATAGGCAAATTTACTGGGATGAGGATTAACTATGGTTGCTTAAGGTCCTTTAATTTTTTTATTCAGAGTAAAACATTTCAATAATAATTAGAGAAGTCTTCAAAAGGCAAAACCACATAGTGTATTTGGCGATAGTGGTTTGATCACCCATCCAGAGACTAGTGCCAGACTAAAATCATAGAATGTTGCTTCAAATGTGTTGCTGTCAGCAACTGAGTGGAAACAGCCAAAAAATTAAAAACAGTGTTGCCAACAAAGTCGCCGACAGGTTTTATAGGCCGGTTTTGGACCAGGCAACTTTGTCGGCAACAGTGTTGGCAACAATGTCGCCAACTTAGGCAGAGTCGAAACCAGGCTTAATCTAGCCAACAGGTCGCAGCTCTGTTCAGACTTGTTCTCAAAGGTAGGTACAATGGAGTGTAATAGTCCCTCATACTTTGCCCTTCATTTAAAGTGAATGTAAAATATCCAAAAAAAGTATGAACATGCCAGTGTACAAAACCCTGCTATTCGTGCAAAAATCCCGAAAATTCAGGTCTGAGGAGATTAAACTACTTACTATGTCGATAATTACGAGTATTTACATATAACCGTCATCCAATTAGGGGGGAGGAGGGGCTCTAAATAATAAAAAAATCCTCTATGATGGTAAGGGTGTACACAAAATATGAACAGAAACTTCATCTTAAAATCAAATCCATCTTTAATAAATTAAGCAAAAAATGTCAAAGATAATACTTATATGTTGCAAAAGTTTACATAATTGCTCAAATGGTAGAGTTTAAAAACAGTGTAGTTAAAAGATTTTTATTTCAAATATCTATTATTTATTGAATACGCTAAAGGTTATTTTTGTGATTGGAACTTCTCCTACAGTTTCCAATCGGTTTTCAAGTTTGGATGTCGATGTTGGTCTGTGCTTTTATTTCCCCAAAATGATGAAAATTTGACTTAAAATAAGGACGATATCTATCATTGAAATTCTTAATTTAACATCATCTTTACTAGAATATACTTATAGAAGTGACAAAAGTGAACCCCTAATGAACATTTGGAAGATGAATGTATCAGTTTCCTTGAATCTCCCTGAAACCAGTGAATTCCGCAGAAGAGTGAAGGTCTCCCTCCAAAGTGTTAAAGAAGAAAGAATTATTAATACTAGAAACCAATGGTCGAAATTCGACCGAATTTTAAGTTGATCTGGACATCTAAATGGAAAATCTGTTATTTTTGTTTAGCGAGCATATTTTATTACTTCACTCACCCACTCTTCTTCCATAAAATTAATTTTGAAACTTTGGAAACCTGTAGGCCCTTAGGGTCGATGTGAATTATAATGGGATTCTGCTCATCTAGAGGATCTACCTTTATACCGGTATATGCGGATTTACCTGCGATGCACAAAAGCTAAGAAAAAAGAAGAAAAAGAATCATAACTGCCTATGTTTACTATTATGACTCAAAACTGGAGTTTACAACTAATATAACTACGGAAGATTTCCTTGCGTTCTGAAAAGTTCAGTTGAACGGTACAACATTCTCATTTGTACAAACAAATATTATAAAGATTAACGTTTGTATTAAATAATACATATTTATCTTCCCCCCCCCCTTAATTCTGTGTCTTCAATATGCTCAAATACTTCTTATAAACACCAGGTGTAAACTCTACGCTATTTATTCTTCATGCAATTGCAAGGACATGCAAGTGCAAATCCAAAATTGTTTACAAACGCCTTCACCTAGCAACATCAAAAGATAATTAAAGCTTAGAATTTGGAGTACCTCTATAACCCTTTCGCGACAAGAGGTGCATAGTTGCAGTGACAATAATTCCACTTTAAATATTAGACATCGCAAAGGCCAAAGTTCAACATACAATGCAGTGTAATACTGCTGATTGCATTCCTACAGTAGACCTTGAGTATATTCTCCCTGCCCCCTCCCACCGCACGCAACACCATCCTTAAGACTCAATGGCCTGTTGTGCTATACATGTATAGTTAAAGTGTTTGTATAAAAATTTACAACAATAAATAAATTCCGATAAAGACTGATAAGCCCTGTATATTTTTAATATTGATATCGATTTCCAAAAACGAATTACATGTGCTGTATGGTTGGTTATTTTTAATAAGATACATTGAAATAGTACGATCAATAATTACAAAAATAGCTATAAAATAATAATAGTTAAAAATTGTTATTGAATTATAAAAATAATATGAATGATTAAGAAATAGTAAAGATTTTTTTCCTAACAAAAATAAAGTTAGCGTTCTGTCAAAAAGTTAGAATAAAACATTTACAAACGACTCAAAGACGTAGATACTGGTAACACTTAAACATAAATCATATCGACGCGATGGTTACATTTCGTACGACACGAACGGATGGTTTGCAGCTACTCCTTAACTTTATGACGAAACGCTAATGCGAGGATGCTCGATGATGTGACAGTGATGACGAAACGCGTCGCAGCATAAGAAATAGCGACAAGGAATGTCAGAAGGTAAAATTTAGTTATAATTAATCTCGACATTCCAGTAGGATATTAACTCAAAATAACCTTGGTTAATTTCTTCTCTCAACCCCACATCACAGGTGCCCGTCCTTCCACCTTTTTTCGACCGGCGCATGCTGTTGGGTCCTGGGAGTGTCCCTGTAGTGTTGCAAGGACTGATGTGTCTTGCACTGCCGACGGTTTCCTCCAGTGCTTCGTCAGAAACCAGCCTTGGTTAGGAAGTGCTGCATGGATGCAGGGATTGGACTCTGCATTGCTAAGGGCGACCTCCAGCACGTACGGCACCTTTTGTGTATCGGTGCTGGGCAAACGGAGGTTCGGGCTCCGAGGAGCTGGGTTAGGGGCATTCTCTTTAATTCGGAAGGAGGACCTCCGAGGTTATCCTCCCTCTAGGGAAATGAACGCCCCCTTGCCGCACGATGCGCTAGTGGCATAAAAAGCATGGACTGTCAAACCACAGACATTTGTAATAGAAAGGAGAAGAATTCCTTAAACCTTGTTGGTTCTGCAAGGCTTTAAGCGCAGCTCAATCGTGCAGATGTCTCTGACATAGGCGACTAGGTCGCCGACGAGGGGACTTCAAACCTCCCCTCTGCTGGTGCCATTCAAGGCTGTTTTTATAACTAGATCATCGTTGGGATCCGGAAATAAGGAAGCGGATGCCCATCTGGTGATGGTGGTGACCAAGCCGGAAATAACACTAGCCAGGATCGAAGGAATTCCTCTCAGGAAGATCCTTCTTCGTGCGGCATTCGAGCTGCAAACGCTTCGGTAGAAACAGGATGATGCCAAGAGGAGTAAGATATGTCGCTGAAGAATATGAAAGTTCTTTTGAATTAGATGGCCAAGGCTCTCTTAATTCAAAAGAACGTAAACAAGGCAACAAAGGACGGAATTCCGAAACTCGAAGATTCCCTTGGTGAAATCGTGGAATGCCGGAAGATCAGGCTGAAGGCGGTAAAGTATGAGAGACTTCATTAACCAAGTCATCGCTGCTTCCCATCAAACTCAAACTAATCTGGCTGAGTCTCAGACCCAAGCCAGAAAGCGAAAGAAGCGGCAGGGAGGTTGTTCGTCGGAAAGCCCTGAGCTGGGGAAATTTTGCCCAGCGCCAAATCAAATCACTTGAACCGAGATTTTTGGAAGAGATTCGAGACCTCGACGCTCTCTCCACAGAAGGTGAGGTGATCCGGTCGAAAAAAAGGCGCTCCCTGAACTACTGAGAGAAACAGGAGGTCTCAAGGTCTGTTTGACAAAACTAGTCTGAGCCAGCAACGAATGGCAGTCACCGAATTGGGTGAGAAGCATGCTAATAAGCTGCTTAGCCTCCAGCACCTGAGGGTCGTATGGATGAGTTTGAAGGCTCAAACGGAAATTGATCGTACACAGATACTTCCGGTGCCTTGCGTTTGGTCACTCCTCCCGTGCCTGCAAAGCACCCGACCAAAGTTTCAACGGACTCCAGTGGGGAGGCCAAGGCCACAAGAAAAAGACTTCATTTTGAGTGTTTTTTGTTTTCTCTGCAAGGAGATCGGTTCCACTGGGAATGCTCTTGGTCAGTGCGGTGTTTTTAGAGCCGCACTCGAACAGGCAAAAGGAAGATGCCAGTAATCCGCATCCTCTAGGCCAATCTTCAGAGATCTTGGGAATTTGATAATTTTCTAAATCATCTCGCCCGACGACTCGGTGCCGACGCGCTCCTAATCAGCGAACAGTGCCGGGACAGGGACCCAAACTCTTGGATCCCAGATAGTCTCTGTACTTGGTGCTTGGGTGCTTCCTTTTCGGCGTGTAACTCACAAGAGGTTTTGGTGCTGAGTCACGGATGCGGCCGAGAATTTGTCTGGACTAGGTGCAGGGATATAACTCTCTTCAGTTGCTACCTCACCCAAACGAGGCCATCCAAGACTTCCGAGACAAGATAGATCACCTGAAGGAGAGCGTGCTCTGCACCACTTGGCACGTCCTCGGTGACAGCGATTTCAACGCTAGGGCCGTCAAGTGGGAAATGCCTTCTACCAACTCCCGTTAGAAATACATACTGGACTTCATCGTCAGGCCCGGGCTCGTCGTCCTCAACCAGTTCGACACGACTAATTTCATCTCGGGAAGGGTACCGCCGGTGGAACACCAACAAACTGGAAGTGGTTAAGTTCACTGAAGTCATCTCTCCGGGGGCACAGGAGAATCCTGGCGAGGCTGGCGCCGAGGCATTGGTAACATCCACGATGGAGCTTAGTGTCGGCCTGCGATCGGGCTATGGCACGAAGGAAACTCGTCACGACAAGCAACCGGTCTACTGGTTGACTGAAGAGGTTGCGGAACTCAGAAGATCGTGCGGAGCAAGACGCATAGCTGGAGGAAAATTCGGGATGATGGGGATTCCGAACCATGTAGTTTGGGTTACAAAGCCGTGATCCAGAAACTTGGTGCCCACTCTCCACCTTTCATAATGCATGGAGCCACCATGGAGAGGATCGTATCTGCCCTGTTTCCTGAACATCCACAGCGACCACTGGTTGGCTTCGAACGGGTGAAGGAAGTTCTGCTCTTTACCCTTGAGGAGTTGGGAAACTTCCGTCCTCACCCTGAAGAGCAACAAGGCCCGGACAGGATTCCCAGCGAGACCCTAAAGAAGGTTTCACAATTAATTACGGGTTTTTGCTAGGAATGTACAATGCCTGCTTGGATGAAGGGGTGTTCCCATCTCCCTAGAAAACCGCCGGTTTTGTCACCGTAGTCAAAAAACTGTTGAGAGAGCCGAGAGCCACAACCGTTTCTCCCGCCGAGTTGTGCTTCTTGTTACTCTTGATGCCAAGAATGCCTTCAACTCGGCGAGATGGGTCGATATGGAGCGCGGATAATGGAAGTCACCTCCGGTGCCGCGTAGGGTTCAAAACTCGTCCCGGATCTCTGAAATTTCGCTTATGACAGCCTCCTGAGATCCGAAATTCCAGATCAAACCATCTTTGTTGGGTACGTCGATGACGTTGCGGCTCTCATTGCCACACGCAATGTTGAGCTGGTCCAGCTAAAGATGAACCAGGGCATGCGCTTGGTCAACGGATGCATATCCGATCACGGTCTTCCGTTTGCTCTGAGCAAGACGAAGATCGTGATCCTTACAAGGAGGAGAATTGACAACGTCGTCCCTCTACTAGTGGGAAGGGAAGTGGTCCAGCCATCGCATGCCACCAAGTACCTCGGAGTTATGGTGGACAACAAGGTAGGCTGGAAAGACCAGATCTTCCGTACGGTGGACAACGCTGCTAAGGTGTTCTCTTTTCTTAGTAAACTGATGGCCAATGTCGGGGGTCCTCGGTCCAGCAGAAGACGGTTATTGATGTCCGCAGCCCAGTCCGTGCTCCTTTATGGGGTAGAGGTGTAGGAAGACGCCCCCACCAAGGAATTATATCGGTTGCGACTCGCCCGGGTTCAGCGTCAAGTTGCGCTCCGGGTGTGTTCCGCATATCGGACAGTATCCGATTCTGCCGTCCTGGTGGTTGCCGGAGTCATCCCTGTCAAGCTCTTGGCAGAGGAGAGGAAGGCGATTTTTCAGAGACAAGGCGAGATCTGTAAGGATGCTGTAAGATCCGAAGAAGGCGTCCGTATCTTCCAGCAGTAGCAACATAGCTGGGAGTCCGCCACCTGAGGACCATGGGTTGGGCGACTCATCGAGCAGGTCCAACCATGGGTGGAAAAGCGGCATGGCGAGGGCGAGGTGGACTACTAACTCTCGCAGTTTCTAACAGGTCACGGCTATTTCAAGTCGTACCTGAACCGGATGGGCAAGACCCGTTCACCGGATTGCTCTATTGCCCGGGCGTTCTCGACGACGCGGAACACACCTTCTTCCGCTGACCGCGTTGGGAAAGGCCCCTCCAGGAGACGAATAGAAAATTTGGTGTTTTTCTGTGGACACGGTCCGTGAAAAAATTAAGAACGATGAGGGCAACTGGGATTTTTATCACAGTTCGTTCGGGGATCCTCCTGGAAAAGAAACCCGATCTGGACTGCGAGTGGCCAAGATTCCTTGACCGAGCGTTTGTATAAGTAGCGAGCCCAATGGTCGTAAGCCAAATTTACCACTAGCTTGGCGTAATGTGATAATCAATTCCAGGTTAGAATCCTAAAGAGTTGGTGATGGTTTTTTAGTGGGTAACTCCGTTTTTTAGGGGAGTCCCACACTACAGGCTGACCACCTGCGTGCGTAATTTCATTTTTCCTGCCTCTCCTCCACAAAAAGCCATCTACACTAGAGGCCGGAGTGCTTTGGAGCTTGATGTCACTGTAAGGGTACGAACAGAACGAGTGGGTCGAG
This sequence comes from Neoaliturus tenellus, assembly GCA_030545055.2. Taxonomy (NCBI): domain Eukaryota; kingdom Metazoa; phylum Arthropoda; class Insecta; order Hemiptera; family Cicadellidae; genus Neoaliturus; species Neoaliturus tenellus. The sequence continues at coordinate 188,456,654 of CM061531.1, read as the reverse complement.
GTGGAGGTGTAGGTCACGGTCGATGCCACAAGTTAGGTCGCGGTCGATGTTAACCGCACATAGCGAGGAGGTCACCCGCGCTGTCAGTGCAGCTCAGACCATTGGAGAGTGATGTGTGTAGCGTGCTTATTAAATAAAATAAATAATCCTATATTTTGAAAAGTATAAGTACCTTAGAGCGTCATAACTTGCGATTACCACTACAGGAATGACGATATTTACATTGTTATACGTAGGAGATGTTATACATTTTGTTGATATCTATTAAGAGGTACAACTTTTATAACTACCGTAAATGTTCAATATGTAAGAACAGATTTATTTCTTTAGTAATGTACAATAATTACATATTGTGTTGACTACCAGTACAATAATTAAAAGAAAGGGCCACCAGGTTATTATAAACCCAAATAATACATTGTGGCAAAGTGCATTTATTTATTAAAAGACTATTAATTTAAGTGTTTGCATGGTTTTTGTTTATACACTCTACCGCACAATATAAAAGGCATTAGTTATCAAATATTCTCAAAGATATTTACAAAATAGTTTGTTATCATTGATAGGTCTAATTTCATCAGGGAGATTATTAAAAGGTTTAGCTCCCGCATGACATGGTAATTTATGGTACATTTTAAGTCTGTGAAAATCAGATCTAAATCAATTTTTATTTCATGTATCATGGTTATGAAAATTTGTGCCAAATTTCGAGTCACATTTTGTTAGAAAACGATTAATTGTTTGATAAATATACAGACTAGCTAGTGTTAAAATGTTTAAACCACGAAAAGCTGATCTGCACGATTCTCTTCTGCCTATCTTTGCTAAGATTCATAAAGATTTCCTTTGAAGATGAAATACTCTTGAAAATTTACAATCTGCACAAGCCCCCATAAAGCTAATAAATTAATAATTATTAAAATTAAAAATAATTTAATTTTGATGTCAAATAAAACTATTTTAACCTTAAATCTAATTAAGAGTTACTTATGGCATACCTCGTATTTACATGTATTTTGGGTTGCTATTACTATTACAGGATGGAGAATTGAAAATTAAATTAAGTATAACAATTAAGTTAACAGAGAATCACAAAGTAATAACTGGTTTGTGGTTACCTTGAGGGGTGGGAACATTGGGAAAGGTTCAGGCGTACGCGACGGGGGACGCTCGACTTTAAACGAACCAATATGTATATGTATCGTATGGCTATCATAGCCAGCTTCCATCTTAAATAATAATAAAATAAATAAAATATGTTCTGCAGTTCAAAGCACCTGCGTCAGTACATTTAATAGTGGCCCGGGATCGGGCCGTTAGGATTTGGTCTGACAGCTGGCATAGCTGAGAGACCACTTGCGTAATAGTTCAGCTGCCAAAATTTGTTGTTCGTTTAGCTCAACCCGGGGAGTACGTGCAGCTTTAATGGAATGCTGCGGACGCGAACAACATCACCCCCCAAACGAACCATTCACAACGAAGCATCCAGGAAAACCGCGAGGTAAGCATCCATATAAATCAAATGATTTTGATTTTTAAAAGCATCGCTGTAAACCTCCTGGATGGCATCGCGAGTCACCTCCACCGCGACTTACTCGTTATGCAAGGCCTCTTTAACTACAATGTGTTTGATTTACATGGATGTCGACGGCGACCGCGACCGCGACCTACACCTCCACCGCGACCCACTCGTTCTGTTCGTACCCTAATAACTGTAATATATGGGCTAGCTGATCGGCGTTGCCAAAATAGGACAGTTTAATAGATTTTCGTGGATTTGAGATGGGGATAGGTAAAAAAAATTGGTTATTTAAAGGAATTTTCATTTTAGACCAGCTGGTCCACCTAATAGACGTTTTACCATGAATGTTGGGGGGGGGGGGGGGAGGATTCCGGCCTGTTGTGTAACCCTTTTATGTCTCAGGCAAGTTCCATACAACGTCTTTATAGAGGATTCCCACCTCCTTCTTACAAAAACGTAATTCAGCAAGTAGTGTCTACAACTTAAAACACAATGTTTAAACTAAAGCGCGAGGTTCATCCATTGTGTGTCAAATCAGCTGTTTTCAGCAACTCTTTTTTATTTTCAAGTCCAGAAGGCCAATGTGATGAATTCAAGATTATAATGATAAAAAAAAACTTTCTAGCAGTGACACCTAAATATAATTTTTATCCCAGAAATCTGATATTTGGAAATTTTCAAGAAAATTGTTAGAACCGTTTTCGAGATCCGTGCATCGAACACGCACCATTATGTAATGTAATTGAACTATGGCATAAACCTACATACATAAGGGAAAAGTATGCCTTACCCTTGTTAGTGTATACCATAGGATTTTAAAAAAGATGAGAATAAACTAAATGAGGTGGTTGAAAGTTGATCGCCCGAGGCTAACTCAGAAAACATTACCACTCTAGGTCGTCCCCACTTGACGACAAAGGTGATGATACTTAAGTGAAAAGAATTGTTTATCGTGAGTAGCATTGTTTGGAAATTGGAATGATCATGACGAGATATCTATCTATTCTATATATATAATACGTGATGCCCTTTTTTTATTAACACTACTCCTCCCTTATTTCTGGACCACTTTTAAAGTTTGAGATGTCAAAAGAATGGTCTCAGTTCGTAGTTTTGCAATAAGGTTTTAGATTTTTGATATTTTAATTCTGAAGCCCACAGGAGGCCCTTAAAGTTCGTTTTTCGTACATAAGATTAACATGGGGAACAATTTTATTAAATTGCAAAATAAAACAGCTGTTGATAATAAAACAAACACACACATGTTTAAAGCTAGCTGAATAGAAGCAGTTGAACTACTGGTACTGAAATATCAACACAATTCCATACTAAATGCAAGGAGTGTCCATTTATGTGGAACAAATTGTGTGTTTTACCTTTTCCCTTAAAATGTAGCAGGTAGATTTTGCTTGAGATTTGTAATTACGTGTATTTGGACATAAAAATTAGATTACTAACTTAACCCCAGGAAAACAAATTTTACTGTACAAAAACAAGTTTGGAAAGTGAAATTTTTGACGTGGTTCTTACGGGTTATCAGATTGGTATTGAAACAACAAAAAAAGTTAACAAAAATTAAAACAATAAATTTTTGCACATCGGTTTTCAAAATGCTGTGAACAAGGAAAAGGGATAGTTTGTTGTTGGTCCAAATTTAATAATAGCCTGTTTACTATGATACTATTATAAATTTAATGCAGAATGTATGAGAAGATATTAAAACGCCTGAGACATTATTTAAAAGTGTTTCTCCTTTAGCATAGATAACAAGCTTATTGCAAAAATTGTTTGTATAAAGAAAATTTTTAACCAAAATGCCACATCAAATCAAAATGCAGCACCAACAAAGATGTAGATTTTCTTAATTTTTGTGATTTCTTTATTTAAATTACGTAATGAAATGGAAAGTTAAGTTAAAGAGGTTTTAGTTCGTTATAAATCGTAATAGTGTGGACTTATTCACTATTTCGACTACTAACTCATACAGTACTAGGCTACAAAAACAGTCACAGTGTGTGCTGCATAGCTTATACAGGACAGGGGAGTTGTAATGAATTATTGATTTTCCTTTTACTGTCATATAGGCCTAGGTTTTTTGTGTGATGAACTATCTAAATCCAACATCTGTGAATTTATTATAAATTTTATAGGAGTTTTAAGGCAGAGGATCTAGGACAAATCGGCATAAGAACCATCACGCAATCCTAGCTAATTTAGAACTAAAAGAACAACTACCATAAGATAGGCCTATTAAAATACCTGTTATAATATTAAAAAATCTGTACATGCTTTTTTACCTTCAGTATATTACAATAAGCTTACAAAAATGTTTTTATGAAGATAAATTTTAGCCAAAATACCACATCAACAAAGACATTGTTTATCTCTTCAGTTTTGAGAGTCTTTAGAGTCTTTATTTCAATTCTGTTTTGAATTTGAAAGTTAAGTTTAAAAGGATTTAAAGTGTTATAAATAGTATTAGTGTAAGCTCATTCGCTATGAAAAAGACTATTTTTCCATACACTACTACAAAAACAATCACAATGAGTGATCCATAACGTTTCACACATTACCGGGTAGTTGTCTAATTTTTCTTACAATTTACAATGCCACAAAATTTCAACACTATATCACAGTAATAAGTTAGAAAATAAGTGGTGAACATTGATCGATCAAACGCTTACAAGATGGAAATTAATTTGCAGTATGATTTAAATTTTATGCAAAAAACTAAGTAAATTACCATGGAACATGGTTTGATGGCCAAGCACTCTGAAATATGCAGCGCATTGCGCTGCACAGGTCCCCCTAGTTGTAAATAATATTTATTTTGAGAGTCGTTTCATTTCCGTATGCCCATACGTTGTAAGATATATACTATTGTACTTTGATGTAATAAATTAACTAGAATATGTACTTGTCATTAAAAATAAAAACATACCTTATAGGTTAGATATGTGAAAAGATTAAAAATAAAAACTTACGTACATTTTTCTAATTACTGTTAGATCTTGATTAACTTTTTTATTTTCTTGAACATAACCAGCTAAATACATGTATCTTATGTTTTCTTCTATGGAGGAAGTAAGGGTGGGAAAAGATACATAATTATTTTCAATGAAAAGTATTTTACTGACCATTATTAGCTTAACCAGCATGCAAAGTGTATTGCCAATGATTTACCCATTGACAAGCTATATCATTGACTATTAAACAAATTATAACGAAGTAAACGTGATTGTCTTTTTACTTAAACGTTAGAACTTTCCATAATTAGACTGTGGGCTCCTATTTGAAAAGTGCATTTTACCGTTAGAGTGAGTTTATGGGTACAAACACTGGTTTAGCTCAAATATATAACTACAAATGCTGAATAACACATTAAAAAAGTTCGATTCGATTAGGCTTTTGATTTCTGTTTTATGCTAATAGATGTGTTATTTATAGTTTGCATAGGTACCTCAATAAAAGATGTTGATGTGACAAAAAATTACTAAAGATTGTGTTATCACTGATACACAGCATTATAGTTGCAATAGTGAAATGGTTGTTACGATACTGAAATTACGTTCCGATACTGAAAACGTAAATAATGCACATAGAATTTGCAGCAGTGGCAGTTCGTCTTTGTCGCTTGAGTTGGGCCAAGTTGGGCCGTTATCGCTGAAGCAACAAGTAGCGCTGCGGCGACCAACTATTCAAACCGAAATATGTTGTAAAGCCAGCCATAACTCAAGTCTCCGCTCTCTTGTTTCATTACTCCCGCAACTGACTTTAATGTAACTACCAACAACAATAAATGCTATTGTAAGTCTCTTATATAATGAGGTCTACTGCTGTTCAATAAGAATAAAACTACATCAACTGATGTTGTGCTGTTTAAGAAAATTCAATTTTAAATTTTGTAATCGTATGTAATTTTTTGAGCAATGTAATATTAGATGGAAAACTAAAGTTTAATAACATATAATACAGTATTGAACTCACAATGTTAACCTGGTGTGAACTAGTGTGATACTATTGCAGTAACTTAGAGTATTTATCTGTATTGTTGGTCGGTTATTACTGTCTGCGATTATTATACCTCTGCTAAACGGGTTATGCTGTACTGAAGAGTGTGTTCTAGGTAATTTAAAAGTTATAAGAATGTTATAATATGTTATGAATTTTCCGAAGAGCGCTTCTCAAACGATTATGTTTTTTAAGAATAAATTGACAATCACACTGTTATGTAAAACTACCAGGGGACCGAGCATTTGCTCAGTAAACCTTAACTCAATAATTCATTTTAACAATAATATCAGTCGCGAATGGTGGGCTAAATGTCAAGGGCAAAAATCCTTAAAAAAAGCTCGTTCTATTGACTCACTCGCCTTTCAGTATTTTTAATATAGGCCTCCGGATGTTGCACTCTGGAAATAATTGGTTGAACCTCATGTTGAATCTGTGAGGCGGATTCTACTTTTACGGTTAACTACGAATTTCATTCTTATTACTAATTCTTGAGTATAATTAAATTGAAACCCTACAAATTATTTAGCCGTTTTGTCCTTTTACTTTACGACTATTCATCTAAACAAATCGTTGGTAAAAAGTATGATTTGAAAACTGATAAATTGTATAGGAAATAGTATCATCCAGAAATTTAATTACTGGCAAGAATTGAAAACTATATGTTTATACTGGTGCAGTTTGTTCATACATTGACACATTGACAGTCAAAGTGCTTAATTTTTTTGAAATCTGTATAAAGAGAGTTCCAAACCTAAAATGACCCTATCTGTTTTTTTTTTTATTTTTTTTATTTATGTTTTAGTAAGATACCTTACTAAATACTTGTCGTTAATAGTTAATCAATTTTCCAGTTTTAGGTTTTAGAAACCAAACACATTATAATTATGGAAATGTTTTCGTAGCAACAATTGTAAAACCTTGAATTGTAAATTACTAAGGCAATCGTTTGTATGAAAATTAAGTTTATAATACAATTAATTTATTTTTATGTCTATCAGTCCTCACTAAATTGTAATTGTCATTAACGCACCGAAAATTGGTCAGCGGAGTGTTCATGACACTGCAGTTGTAATATAATTGAATCGCGAACTATATAAATTTTAATCACATTTGCTGGCCACAGCACTTAACTAATTGTTGGCACTATGTCGCTTCAATGCGTCGCGTCGTTCATGTACCCTGTCTGGTACAGATAATCGCAATAAAACGTTCAATAAATCATCTTTTGGTATTAAAATATAGATAGAAAACTATTAAGGCATTATCTTAAATTAGTTTACACGATATTTGTTCACAATGTACCTTTTCCAAATAAACGCCTTTCCGTCCATCTATTATTGGTTTTTTTTTTCAATAAATTGAATAAACATCAAAATACATATAGATAAATTGTATAATTAGAGATCACAAAAGGCAAGTATTGTTTTTATAATCCACTTAACAATGTTTGGTGTCCTACTACATACAACTAAAAGATTTATTTTTTTTACGAAAAGGATGTAACCTTAATGGACATGATATAAACTTATATGATAATGAATTTTATTATTCAATTTTGTAAAAGTATGTAAGAAATTATAATTTTTGAGCTAAGGTGAAACACTTAAAGTTTCAGACGAAGTCGATACTAGATATTTATTGTAGATGCATAAAGGCCTATTTTGCCAGACGCGTCTCGTGCGTCTGACGCTCCGCGATGATCGCTAGAGCGATGATCGCTCAGCGTCGATCGCTGGGGGCTATTTTCCCAGACGCGTCTATTCGTTGCGATTATTAGATCAGTGAGTGGTTGTCTTTGGTGGCGAAAGGAGTGGTGTCGGTGGTGTTGAAATGAGTACCGGTATTAAAAGACAAATAAAAAGATATTAAAAGATAATACAGCTGACAACTGAAAACATCAAAAGCCAAAAACTTTTCTCTGAGTCCAAAATTCGTTTTTTTAATATTGTAAGTACTCTATTTAATCATAATTCGGAAAAGTTTGTTGATATTAATAATTCCAAATCATTATCAAATACTGTTTAGCATTAATTATTCATTAGTTTTAGTGGAAAATAGGTTTTTAAAGTGAGTTAACCTCAAACAACATACACATAACTTATAAATAACTATAGAAAATGGACTTCAAAATCAAAACACCTCTTCAAATCCAAATAAAAGATGGAAAGCAGTTTATCATGTTTGACAATAAAGAGTATTTCAAAGCCATAACACTAAGGAATGGAAATATTTGCTGGCATTGTGTTTCTATAAACTGCAAAGCATGTATTAAGACAAACCAGGATGTAAGCAATATAATGTTTCTTGAACAAACTCACAATGAATCCTGTCTTAAATCATGTACAGCAAAAAGTATACATACATCTGCTTTGTCAAATCTAAAAAAATGTCCAATACAAAAAAGTGCATTGCAATCCACAAATTCTGAAAACAATAAGCTTAAACTCAAACCGACTTTGAAATCAACATCTTGTCAGACTGATATTACAGAAATATATTGTGTGAAAACATTACTTAAAAGAATAGAAGAATTAGTATGTCAAAAATCTAGATTGATGGCTAAGCTTGAAGAGCTATCATTGGATTTGGAAAGAGTTGAATTTCAACTACATACAGCACAAAAAGAATTGGAAAAAACTCATACAGTAAAGCCAACGGAGATTCCATTGAAGGATATGGACTTACCTAGACATGACATAAAAGAGAGTGAGAATGATTACTACACACAACATGAAAAGAGTTTTGAGATCATTCCTGAAAGCAAAAATATAAATAATGACACAATGGAGAGTGACTATTTAGTTCCTGTTTTCAACAGATTTTCTCTGTTGAATGCTTTTTGCCCAGAAAGGAATTTGCCCTCAAGCAATAGAATAAATGCCAGAGAAGTGAGAATGACAAATACTAAGGAAGGAACGCCGTTTATATACAACCAATCAGACAAAAAACCTAAAGTATCACATACGAAAGCCAAGTTATACCCAAAACTTAAAGTGATATCAGACAGTCACGGTAGAAATTTAGGAGAAATTCTAAATAAAAATCTCAGTAGTGGGGTTTGGTTACTTTCAAAACGGAAGTCGTGCCATTTGCCAGCAGCTGCCACGCCAGCTGCCATCGGCCAGATGGCAAATCAGATGCTGCCGCCATATGCCATGCCATATAGCTTCCGGTGGAGGAGCAGATGTGATTTGAAATTTGAAATTCAAATTGACAATTGGGTTATGGAAAGTATGTCAAGGTCATCCAGAGTAAGTTTTAAAAAAACCCTATCCCGCTACCACCGGAGTAATAGTTCGGAGAGTCGAACTAACTCTGGTGATAGCGGGATAGGTATAGAATTAGGTTTGTGAATTTTATTTGTGAAAAACATACAATCAATGTGTGACAGCAGTGTTTAAACAAGTTGAAGTTTTGTTATGAACTACAGAGTTGTAAACACAAACACCGACGACGATGAGAAGGTAAACGCAGAGTCCCCAGATGATGTATTTAAAAAGTTTGAACAAACGTAACATCTCGAGTTGGTTTTCCCGTTCCATTTCCAATCGTTTGATTTCCAATTTCAATTTATCCTCTTCCATCCTTGTTACAAATGGAACTTCATCCATCATATCCATCATGTTTGTGTTTTTTGAAATTTTGAAACAAGCGATGTTGATAGTTGAAGAGGCGACGATGGAATGAGAATGGAAAGAGGGAAATGTCGGTTAGATAAAGAAGTGGTGGGGGGAAAGAGCGTTGTTACATAGAAGTGGTGGGGGAAAGATGCTGCTCATCATTTGTCTCAGAAGTTGTGTCCGACTGTAGAGGGGTAAGAGGAGTAAGATTTAGTAAACTGTCTTCATCAGAACTTTGAACCTTATCACAAATAGGACAAGCGTAAGTTATTTCCAAATTCATTGTAATAGTGATAAATTTATCTATAAGTTCATTTAAAGTATTAAATATTTCTTGTAAATCTTCTTTTGAGTTTATTTCAAAACTAGCATTCATTCGTGCCAATGGAGAGGTGTTCATCGTTAGAAAGTTGGCAATCGAATGAGGATAAGCGCCTAGGGAGGGGGCTTATATAATGGTGACCTTGAGCAGGCATCTAGGGAGGGGGGCTGTCTAGGGAGGGGGCTTCTATATAGGGGACCTTGAGCTTATGATTGAATAAAACGTTTAGTTCTTCTTCTTCGTCTTTTAATTCAATTATTTGAACCGAAGTAGTTGTTTCATCTTCTTCACTCGATGAAGAAAACAATTCACCAGGATTTAAATATTGAACTACAATTCTGAACCATCTTATAGGATATTCGTCAATGACAGAAACAATTCTTCCATCTCCTCCCTGTCAGTTATTATATGTTCAAACTTGATAAATTTTCCTTCCATGTTGTTAGTTAGAGTGTTGGAAGTGGAATGATTTAATATTATATAAAAATTAGAACTAATGGTGGGGGAAATCTCAAGGTCATCCAATTGAAGTTTTAAAAAAGAGTGTAAAACTGAAATTACACATTTGATGGTTCTACAGGATCGGAATACCAATCTGATCTGTATTTACATCTTTTTATCATATGTGTACAAAAATCATCTTGATGAGACTTGGTGCGTTGACAATGAGCAAGATCTAGAGGGTGAAATTTGAAACATCTTTGAGGACAACATGTATGAAAATATCTTGATTTGTAAAATTTGAAAGTTCGCAATTCCGGTGGCGGTAGTTGTTTTGTTTTACATTTGCAATAACAAGATCCGAAGAATTCACATTTAGTACAAGCTAACCCATCCACCATCATTGGTCCTAAATCTGTACACTGTTGTTCACAACAGTAACGAGGTTTGTACTTGTATTTTTGCTCTTCCATGTTGATGCTGCGGAGTCTAGTGAAAGAATAAGATTGTATAGTGATGAATAGCGCTTTTTATGTACTATGAAAAGTGGTAGGGGTAATTTCAAGGTCATCCAAATGGAGTTTTAAAAAATTATACCTTACAGTGTAAGGATTATTGAAATTTAGGAAGTTTGTTTCTGTTTGTTTTCTTCAGACTTTTTTTCTCTCTCTGCCTTAGCCATAGCAATAAGTTCTTCTGTTGATAGTGGATGTACTTCAGGAAATTTTAAAATTAATTTAGCTTGATATCCTTCTTTAGTTAATACATCTAAATCTTGAGTCATTTGTTCAACAGTGTTATAATCTTTTCCATAGATTTTCCCATCAAGTTCAATCATCATTCTGTATAACATTTTCTAGAATAGATCTTGTCGTGGCGAGAGCTGAGAAGCGAATGATTATTTATCAAACTGTTACATCCTTTTTATGAACTTGACATTGATCACGTGATTCCTTAGTTGTAATTTTATTTATTAAAAGTTATTCAACATTGGTAATACTTCTGGAACTTGACGTTATGTTGACCAGCTGGCGATGAAGAAGTTGTAGGTTGTGTAGAAAAAAATATTTCATCATCGCAATATTTTGTTTTAGTGAACATCCTTGTATTAGTAGCACTAACATCAACAGTTAAGTGATAACCACCGGTAAGTAAAACTCGCATTTCGTTAGTTAAATCTTCAAGTTGTTCAAAAGTAGTTATGGTGTTGGTATCATAAGATGCACATTTAACCTTTAGGGACATGTTGAAGTTTTGTATTTAGTGATAGAGAGTGAGATGTGTACGGTACGAAAGGTAGTCGTAGATTGATGAATTTCACAAGTTGATTTTCACTTTTATTATCACACAAAATTGGGTCAAGGTCATCCCATGGAATTTTTAAAAAAAGCAACATATTGTAATGTACAAACACATTACAATATGTTGCTTTTTTTATTTTTTTTTTAGGTTTATATCATATTTATTGAGAAACAATTACAAAGAAATATTTACAATTTTATGTACAAACTAATCAGTAGTAGGTGTTACATGAATTGTAAGTTCAGTAGAGTTGTTTCCACTTGGTCCATGTGATACCAAATAGAGTGCGCCGGGTTGAATTATACGAAGATCTTCATTTTGTAGTAGTTGTACGAAGCGCTTTGGTAGGAAGATTTGAAATTTTGCTTCATCACCAATTGTATAAGGTGCCTCGCTCAATGTGCAATTTATAGCATCACCTACTGAAGTTTCCATCTTCTTTATTGTATGAATGATGTAGTGTTTTTCTTCTTTCAGCTCGGAACATTTCTTCGTAGGTAGGATTGTTGATTTTGAATGAGCGTTGAATTGTTCAACTAAATTTTGAAGTAAGTTGTTTGATGCCATCTTAATGTTTTTGCTGCTGCTAATCTTCTTGTTAATAAGAATATCCGTTGGAGATGTTGTCTCTTCAGAGGTTCGAGTAATACTCATGCTGTGTCATGGTAGCGCTCTCACTTTTATTATCGAGACTACCCCCACCACTGACACTACCCCCACCACTGACGCTACCCCCACCACTTTGTTGAAGGAAATTATTCAAGCGGTAGGCATTCTTCAAAGCACACTGTGACCTTCGATGTTTGAAACTTTTTGATGAAATACAAAGTTCATTAAAGTAGCATTGGAAATCTCTATCTATTATTGCATTTATCACTTCATTGCTTGTAAATGATTGTATCCAATTTGCTTTTTCTAATCCTCTTGTGTAGATAGTTTTAAACTCTTTACAATAATGATTCATAATATGTGGCATCATGTTATAATGAATAAAACCTTCATCCCATTTTAAGTTGTGAAAATGTTTGTTTAACCATTTGTTTGTAACTTTCGCTTTAGTTGTTAGTTTATTGAATGGAAATGGAGGTTTGAACAAGTAATGATAAATTACAGATGTGTTCATATCCAAAATTACTAATTCTTTAATAATGAAATTTCCATCATTCCCTCGAAAAGCTTGAAATTCAATTATACCTCTTTTAACTTCCATTAACTGTGATGCAGTAGAAAACGAAACCCGTTTGTTCATGATGAAGTCTCATCCACAACTGACTGTTATTACAAACACGATTGTTCTTCTTTTATTTCTTGTGCTTCTTCGTTTATATTAAAATTGGTGTGATAGTTGTTTAATTGTCTCCACATATCTACTTCTTGAGGTATTCGATTAAAAATTGAAGTATCCACAGGACCATATAAAATTGGAATGAATGGTTGTCTGTCCAATGTATCGATTAGATAATCTTTAATTATTGTACTTGAAAATACTAGTTGTTTTAAGTATCTAGTGACAGGACCGGTAGTACAACTTAAAGTGTAAAATTCTTCTTTAGTGAAATGTAATTTTACTTCATGTCTAGTTAAATCTTTGAAGCGAACAACTTGTCCTCCACGATGTTTGATTATATCAACTTCAATATTTGATTCTAATAAACTTAATCTTGTTCTTTTTCCAAATGTGTTGTTAGTTAAATAACATTCCAAAAGATGTAAATGTTTCATTAGAGAATCCCAAGAAGTTTCAGTAAAGATAACCATTTTACTTCCTTGATTTAACATAACAATTGGTGAATAATCCAATGATTTTACAATTCCAACCGATATACTTTATGTCATACATGAAAAAATAGGGTAGAAAATTCGAAGAAATACTTCTGTTAAAATATTTGTTGTAATGTTAACTTCAACCTTTTTTCTTTTCACTTCTTTTTCAGCTTCTCCTTCTTCTTCTCTCTTCTTATGTTTGTTAAACTTGAGGAATTCATCCATTTCTTGTTCAACTTGTTTTTCTATATCAGAACTATTTTCATCCATTAGAGGTGTATTTTCTTCTCCGTTAGTAGAATTCATCTTGCGAACGATGTTTCCCATACGACGGTTGAAGATAGAATGAAGTTTCTACTAATTATTTTCTTGCTTTTATATTTTTTGTAAAATCCTTGAAATTTATACAATTACATAATTGTTTATTTTCAACTTGTCTTTTAGAAACAAAATTCTAACCTTAAAAATAAAGGAAGATAATTCTAACCTCAATATTTTGCAGTAGTTGTACTAATTCTTCTTAAAGTACATTCTTCACTATTCCGGTCAGAGGTGTGTAAGTAACTATTTTATCATGTAGAATTAGACAGTATGCCGAAGTTCCATCTGCTACTGGTTCTTCAAATTCCATTTCAATTTTTATATCCACACTTGATGATTTTACTGATTCATTTTGTTTTGAACAATCGATTACAATTATTGGAGCTTTGGAATAATACTGATCAGGTGATAATAGTGGTGTATTAGTCTTTCCATAATATGATGATTTCCCTCAGGGGCAGTGGGCTTTCCACTGTACGGGTGTTTCTTGGCGACCCCGGGGTACCTGAGCCAAGCTGTGAGACCCTCCTCACAGTTCTTCCCGAGCTAAGGCCATTCTTCTCATCTTTCAGGTCTTAGCTCACCGTCTTTATTCTTTCCTGAGCTAACCTTGCTCACCTTCTTTTTTTTTCGACCCCGAATCAAGGGTGTCTTTCCACCTTCTTTCGACCGGCGCATGCTGGGGGGTCCTGGGAGTGTCCCTGTTGTGTTGCAGGGACTGATGTGTGCCTCGCACTGCCGATGGTCTCCTCCAGTGTGTCGTCAGAAGCCAGCCGCTTCGGACCTTAGTCAGGGAGTGCGGCATGGATGCAGGGATCGGACTCTGCATTGCCACGGTGCGACCCCCAGCACGTCCGGCACCTTGTGTGTATCGGTGCTGGGCAAACGGAGGTTCGGGCCCCAGAGTCCTGGGGTAGGGGTGTCTTTTCTCCTACGGGGGATAGACCTCCGAGGGTGCACCCGCTCTCGGCCAATGAACGGGCCGCCCCTTGCCGCACGATGCGCTGGTGAAAGAAAACCATGGACATGAATGCCAAAAACACGAATGATGATGAGAAAGAGCAGGCCGCCTTTAAGCGCAGCTCAAAACTGCAGAGGTCTCCGACCTTGAACACTGGAACGCCGACGAAGGGTATTAAAACCACCCCCCCGCCGGTGCCATTCAAGGCTTTTGGTGATGCCGGATCGTCGTCCAAATCCGGACAGAAGAAGGAGGAGATCGATATGGCGATGGAGGTTGCCGAGCAGGCAACACCATTAGCCAAGATCCAAGGGATTCCTCCCAAGAAGAGCCCTCTTCGTGCGGCATTCGAGCTGCAAATGCTTCGGCAGCAGCAGGACGACGCCCACGAGGAGGAAGACTCATGTCTGAAGAAAATGAAAGCTCTTTTGAAGGAGATGGCCAAGGCCCTCTTAATTCAAAGGAACGTAAACAAGGCGATAAAAGAGGGGATCCCGAAACTCGAAGATTCTCTAGAAGAAATCGAGGAGTGCCGGAAAATCAGGCTAAAGGCAGTGAAGCAGGAGCGCGATGTCACGAACCGAGTCATCTCTGCTTCGCCTCAAGCTCATCTGGCTGAGTCCCAGACTCAAGCCAGAAAGCGAAAGAAGAGGCAGAGCGGTTCTTCGCCGGGAAGCCCTGAGCTTGTTGAGGTGGACTCAGTGCCGAGACCGGTTTTTGTCACTGCGGCATCGCAGACATCTCCTGTCCAGGCTACTCAATCCGCCCCGGGCGCTGCCGAGACTCCAGCGGCTACTCCTGCAGAGGTTCCTGCTCCGGCGGCTAATCCTGCCTTGGCAGCAAACTCTGCCTCAACACCTTTGGGGGGCTGGAAGACGCGCCTCTCCAAGAAGGAAAGGAGGAGACAGAAGCAAGCAGAGGCAGCTTCGAAAAGTGCGTCGAGGGTGGAGCGGACGCAAGTCTCAAACCCGGTTGGGGAGGCCTCTGGCAAGTCTGTCAGAAAGCCTAAACAACCCAGGCCTAAGAAACCCAGGACGGAGGCAATCTTGATCAAGCCCTTAGGGGGGCGATCTTTTGCCGATGTTCTGGGTCAGATTAGATCGCAGGCCAAACCGGAAGAGACCGACACCGTTATCAAGTCTATTCGGCGAACCCAGAATGGGGATGTCCTCCTCGAACTGGGGAGGTCGAGTGACAAGATTGGTTTTGCCGCTTCCCTCAAGACTGCACTTGGGGACAAAGGCTCAATCAAGGCCCTAGAACCGAAGTGTTCGGTCGAGATTCGGGACCTTGATGCCCTCTCCACCGAAGAGGAGGTGACCCGTGCGATCCAGGTGGCACTCCCGGAGATACCGGCTGATGGAGTGAGGGTATGGCTGACTAAGCCCAACCGAAGTCAACTCCGGATGGCTGTTGCTGAGATGGGCGAAAAGCACGCCAATAAGCTGCTTAGCCTTCAGCACCTCAGAGTCGGTTGGGTCAGTTGCAGGCTCAAACGGAGGGTGGTAGTTTCGAGATGCTTCCGCTGTCTCGGTTTCGGCCACTCCTCCCGAAACTGTAAAGGGCCCGACAGGAGTGCCAACTGCTTCCAGTGTGGAAGCCAGGGCCACAAACGTAAGGAATGTTCCTCGAGCCCCTCCTGCTTCCTCTGCAAGGATTCAGGCTCCAGTGCCCTCGGTCACTTACCCGGGTCTGGTCAGTGCGGTGCCTTCAGAGCCGCACTTGAACAGGCAAAAGGCAGCGGCCGGTAATTCGCATCCTCCAGGCCAACCTTCATAGATCCTGGGGAGCTGATAACCTTCTAGATCAGCTCGCCCGAGAACTTGGTGCTGACGCGCTCCTTATCAGCGAACAGTATCGGGACAGAGACCCAAACATTTGGATCTCCGACAGCCTCGGTACTGCTGCATTTTGGGCACGTAATACACGAGATGTCTTGGTGCGGAGTCACGGGCGCGGCCGAGGATTCGTCTGGGTTCGGTGTGGGGACGTGACTATCTTCAGTTGCTACCTCACACCCAACGAGGCCGTCCAGGACTTCCGCGACAAAATAGATAGCCTAGAGGAGTGCGTTCTCGGCACCACCGGGCATGTCGTCGTTGGTGGCGATTTCAACGCCAGGGCCGTCGAGTGGGGAATGCCCTCTACCAGCTCCCGGGGGAAATACATCCTGGATTTCATCGCCAGGGCCGGTCTTGTCGTCCTCAACCAGGGCGACACACCTACTTTTCGGCGCCCCGGGCAGAGAGGCACGATCCCCGATGTCACCTTTGCGTCTGAGTCGCTCCTTCCGAGGATCTCTGGCTGGAGGGTTGTGGAGGACTACACGGGTAGCGACCACCAATACGTCGTGTTTGACCTGCATGATCAGGCAAATCGTCGAGTTTCCGCATCTCGGGAAGGGCCACGCCGGTGGAACACCAACAAACTGGACGTGATCAAGTTCACCGAAGTCATCTCTCGGGGAGCGCAGGGGAATCCTGGTGAGGCTGGGGCCGAGGCAGTAGTAACATCCACGATGGAACTGATCGTCTCGGCCTGCGACCAGTCTATGCCGCGAAGGAAACCCCGACGCGACAAACAACCAGTTTACTGGTGGACTGAAGAGATTGCGGAACTCAGAAGAACATGTTTAAGAACTAGACGAGCCGCCACAAGAGCGAGAATCCCCGCAGACAGAGTTCGTAAGTCGGAGGCCTATAAAGCTGCGAGAAAATCTCTCCGCCAGGCGATCAACAGGAGCAAGGCGAATAGCTGGAGGAGACTTCGTGACGACGTTGACTCCGACCCGTGGGGCCTGGGTTACAAACTTGTAACACAGAAACTCGGCGCCCGCTCTCCACCTTCCATCATGGAGGGCGCCACCATGGGGAGGATCGTCGCTGCGTTGTTTCCTGAACATCCACAGCGACCGCCGGTTGACTTCGGACGGGTAGAGGACGTTCCACTTTTCACTTTCGAGGAGCTGGAAACCTCCGTTCTCTCCCTGAAGAGCAACAAGGCTCCTGGCCCGGACGGGATTCCCAGTGAGGCTTTAAAGAAAGTATTTTCAATCAACGCTGACTTGTTGTTGAGAATGTACAATGCCTGTTTGGTAGAAGGGGTGTTTCCGGCTCCCTGGAAAACAGCCAGGCTTGTACTGATCAGCAAGGGCAAAGGTGATCCCGAGCTGCCGTCGTCCCACAGGCCTCTCTGCATGTTGGACACGGCTGGGAAGCTTTTCGAGAAGCTGATCCGTTCCCGCCTGACTTCTGCCGTGGAAGCTGCCGGGGACTTATGCCCCCGTCAGTACGGCTTCAGAAAGGGACGGTCAACGATCGACGCTGTCACCGAAGTTCAGAGAGCTGTGGAGAGAGCCGAGAGCCACAACCATTTCTCCCGCCGAGTAGTGCTTCTTGTTACGCTTGATGTCAAGAATGCCTTCAACTCGGCGAGGTGGGTCGATATGTTGGATGCGCTTCGCAACACCTTTCGTATTCCTGCATATCTGTTGCGGCTCATCGAGGATTATCTACGCTCTCGAAGCCTGATTTATGACACGAGGGACGGAACGCGGACGATGGAAGTCACTTCTGGTGCCGCACAAGGTTCAATACTCGGCCCGGATCTCTGGAACGTTGCCTATGACAGCCTCCTGAGGTCCGAGATGCCTGAGGAAACCACTTTGGTTGGGTACGCCGATGACGTCGCAGCTCTCATTGCTGCACGCAACGTTGAGCTGGCCCAACTGAAGTTGAACCGAGTTATGCGGGTGGTCAACAACTGGATGTCCGATCACGGTCTCTCACTTGCTCTCAGTAAGACGGAGATCGTGATTCTCACGAAGAAGAGGATCGACACCGTCGTCCCGTTTCGAGTGGGAAGGGAGGTGGTCACATCAACTCGTGCCGCCAAATACCTCGGGGTTATGGTGGACACCAAGTTAAGCTGGAGGGATCAGATCTTCCGTACGGCGGACAAGGCCGCTAAGGTAGTGACTTACCTTAGTAGGCTGATGGCCAATGTCGGGGGTCCCCGATCCAGCAGAAGACGTCTGTTGATGTCCGCGGTCCAGTCCGTGCTTCTTTACGGGGCAGAGGTGTGGGCAGGCGCTCTAGATAAGGAGTGCTACAGGTTGCGACTCGCCCGGGTTCAGCGTCAAGCTGCGCTCCGGGTGTGTTCCGCCTACCGGACAGTGTCCGAGCCTGCCGTCCTGGTGGTCGCCGGTGTCATCCCTGTCAAGCTCTTGGCAGGGGAGAGGAAAGCGATTTATCAGAGACAAGGCGAGATCGGCAAGGACACGGCAAGAACAGAAGAGCGCTCCCGAACCTTCCAGCAGTGGCAACACAGCTGGGAGCACGACACCCGAGGACGATGGACTGCGCGACTTATCAAGCAGGTCCAACCATGGGTGGAACGGCGTCATGGGGAGGTGGACTACTACCTGACCCAATTTTTGACAGGTCACGGCTATTTTCGGTCGTACCTGAACCGGATGGGAAAGACCGGTTCACCGGACTGCATTTATTGCCCGGGTGTTCCCGACGATGCGGAACACACATTCTTCCGCTGTCCCCGTTGGGAAGGGCCCCGCCTGGAGGCCACACAAATCTTTGGTGCATTTTCGGTGGACTCGGTCTGCCAAAAGATTTTGGAGGATGAGGGCAACTGGGATTGTTTGTCACAGTTCGTCCGGGGCATCCTCCTGGAAAAGAAAACCGATCTGGACCGCGAAGTGGCCCAGATCCCTTGATCGAGCGGCTGGATAAGGAGCGAGCCCCACGGGCGTAAGCCAAATTTAGGCCTAGCCTGACGTAATGTGACAAACAATTCCAGGTTAGATTCCTAAAGAGTAGAGGAGGTTTTTTAGTGGGTAAACCCGTTTTTAGGGGAGCCCCACACTACAGGCTGGCCACCTGTGTGCGTAATGCATTTTTCCGCCTCTCCCTCAAAAAAAAAAAAAAAAAAAAAAAAAAAAAAATAATATGATGATTGAAATCTTGCATACATATCATATAAAATGGAAAAACGTTTTTTGCTAAACATGACATTTAAATTGTCATATGGAAAGAATTGAGAGTTTAGGAAAACTTTACAATTCTTTATTTTACAGTGATCAAATTGACCAGCATTTGCAGTAATAACATCTTTTCGCTTAGTTTGAAAACCGAGTATTATGTACCTTGCACGTTCCAAGTAAGTTGATGTCTTGACGGTCCATGTTTGTCGTTCTGTTTGAGGTAATGTAGGGTATTCATGAAATTCCCAACTTCGGAATGGCATCACAATGTCACGGTCAGATTTTAACTTTCTTAACAATACGATTCTATGTTCATCAGCCAATCTTACATGAGGTACTCTCCAAACAACTTTATCCAATTGTAGTTGCCATTCCAGTTTATCTTCCGTAGTTGCAGGGTCTGCAAGTATTAAGTCCT
This sequence comes from Neoaliturus tenellus, assembly GCA_030545055.2. NCBI lineage: Eukaryota > Metazoa > Arthropoda > Insecta > Hemiptera > Cicadellidae > Neoaliturus > Neoaliturus tenellus. The sequence goes on along the minus strand of CM061531.1, from coordinate 188,436,970 downwards.
TATTAGTTGAAGATCTGAGTAATACTAATTCTTGTTTGACATTTATTATAACTCTTTTGTAATCTTCAGCAAATCCCAAAAGCAATCGTAAAGGTACATGAAAATCAAAATGACCGTTGGAAGCAGGTGTTATAGTGTCTTTATCGGGAGCAACCCATCCGGCGGTGACTATTGAATTTTTCTCATGTGGTGTTAATGATGTTAATCCTTTTAATGTAGTTGTTATACCAACCTTTTTTGTTGAATCAACCGTCACCCCTGATATCTCATATCTTATTTCATCAAAAAGATATGCCATTGGGTTATTTATAAAAGGAACTGTTGAAGCAGTTTTTCCATCCAATTTTAATACCCTTCCTTCGATGTACAAATAACTTTCACATGGTAATGTGTAAATATCTTGTTGTTGAATGGGAATTCTTATTTCATCATTATTGTTTAATTTTGATGAAGTGTAAGGGTTGTGTGTGTGATATTCCTTCTCCCATAGTGTTTCGTCGAATGTCGGTCCTTGAGATATATCCAGGATATCCATCGTTGTTAAGTTTTAATCCAATCTTTTGTAGAAAACGAATGTTGTCTGATGTTAACTCTTCCAATGTCGAGGAGCTACTGAGCTCCCGACTCTTCCGCTGTGGTTTAAATGATAATCCCATGTTGACTTTTATGTTGCCGCTCTGATGTGTAATCGTATAGTAATTGTTTCTCCTCTAAAGTCAACACTATGACCGTCTTGATCCAATATGTTCAGTACGATGTCTGAAATGAAACTGGTGTTTAATGGTAGGTATATCAAGTTTTGTGGCTTCTCAACAATTTTAAAACCTGGAGCAACTGTTGGATAAAATGTATGTAAAATATGCTGATTCACTCCTTCTCTATATGATCCATGTATAATATTACATGTTACATCAATACTATTTACTTTCAAAATTGTAACAGTTGTATCACCTGAATGAGTAGTTTCAGGAGTCAAGATTTTCTTTTTTGTATCTGAAAATCCAAGTAAACTGCCAATAGAGTTTTTCATTCCGACATCTATATAATATTTTGAAGTTATTTCTGCTTTTAAAGTATTATTGTTTCCTTTGATTGTGATATTATCTTCTCCAAGTTTTTTCTGTAATAATTGGTTTATATCATCAATTTCATAAGCTCCAGTAGGAAATGTAATTATTTTCAATTCTGAGTATTTTCCTGCAGCATCCTTAGTTTCATAATAATGTAATAAATTGTTTTTTCCTTCTGTAACATTAGGAATTGAATTGTAGGTAGTCAAATCAAGTAATGCCGCTTCCCATAATCTTTCCTTGGATAAACGCAATGCTGGGAATAGTGTACTTTTTAATGTGGATGAATTTCCACTCAGTGACACTATATACGATGACATCTTAAAGGTGACTGACACTTTTAGCTAGAAACTCCAAACATAAATGTCCACATATTTCAGTATTGTTAGGTTGTTCTCTTTTGTAATTGTAAAAAATATTTTTGGAGTTTCGAAAATAATGTTGAAGTTCTTTTGGTGGCGGTAGATTGCCAAAACTGTCAAAGTAATAAACAGTTTGTCCTAGTTTTTTATAGCATACCCAATGAGTGCCTGGACCATAGGTGGAATCCAAATTTACTATTCCAGTTTCATTTTTCCATATTTTATTTGGTAATGCATCTTTCATAAAAACTCCTCGAAAAAATGGTATTTTTAAACATTTTACATAATCATTTAACTGATGATTTGTTAAAGCTTTATTTGGAATTATCAATTGATTCTTTTTATTTAGTACACACGGTATGGTCTTAGGTATAAACCTGCTCCGTTTTTTACCATTGACCAAACAGAAGCCTTTTTTACTTTTGCTTTACGAGTTCTACGACGTCTCTTTCTTATATTTCCACCTTTTTTGGGAGCTCTTCTTTTTGCAGGTCTTCCTCTGCGACGTCGTCTTCCACCACCAAACTTAGCTTTTGTCTTCATGGCTGTTGTTACTGCCCAAGCCGCTGCTTTTTCTGCAATACTTGCGTCACTCGATTTTACTCTTTGCCAAGCTTTTTCTGCTAGAATTTTATCTGCTATTGATCTATTTGTTGAATCTTTAAACTTTGAATATGCTATATCGTGTTGTTTGCAAGCTTGATATAATTTATTAATTCCAGGATCTCCTCTTGCTAAACGTTTTACCAACTTAGTTCCAGGTCCACAATATTGATAACCTCCAGGAATATGTAATTCGTATGGTAAAGCGTCTATCGCTCGATTTACAACAGCACCAACAGGTATCCGTCTAAGCAGGGATAACGCAGCTGAAGTTATACCACGTCCTCTCTTGTCGCTGTCTTGATGATGACTGAACGATGCGGTCTTCATTATGCTGTTTTATGCAACCAAAGTCTTTACTCTATGAAATACTTTATGATAATGAATCCTTTTTTGTGTATTCCATACTTAAATATTCATAAGTTTTACTAGTATTTATCGATGATTTTATCTTTAATCCATTGGTTTCTCTGAGAATCTTCAATTTTATTGTGTATCAACGATGTATTAATCAAATGATTATGCATATCAATAACTACATTACCTACAAGATTTGTTACATACTCTTTATTAGTAGCATGTTTGTCATATTGAGGATTATCAAGATTTGTGATACGTTTACCATTACATGTATACACAGATGGATCGTTATTAGAGGTTGCTATAACTTGATTAATAGTAGCAACATCATTCGGAGCTATTCCTGCTGATATGTTAGATATTCTTTTACCTTTTCCATTATATACGTTATTTATTTTATCTAAAACTATAGTTTGTTTTAAAACAACACAATAATGATCATCTTTACCAGATTTTACTAGGGTTAAACGTTTACCTTTACACATAAAACTAACACCATCAGCTGATAGTTGTGGTACTTGTGTTAAAATAACAGCATCATGTTCTTCCGTGCCTAAACTTATATTTGACAATCTTTTATTTTTTCCATCCCACTTGTCATTTTGTAGTTGTAGTAAGGTAAACTTTTCACTTCCTTGCATAAACTCATCACCTTTCTTTGACACCACCTGATTTTGTTTAACAAAAGAGGATGTTCCTTTTTTTAAGCTTTCATTCATTTGTCTCACGGTAGCAGCATCCGATGGAGTTGAACCATCTTTCAGATTGGACAACACTTTTCTATGACAATCAATAACAGCACCATTATATAAAATACAATTATCTTTAATGTATTTTATATTAACACCATCACTTTCTTCTTTAGGATATCCAATATCGTTTATAGTATATTTATAGAAGGAAAATCCATCTTTTTTCTTTTCTGGTATTACAGAGTGCAAATAACGCTTATTGATTGTATCTGTATCCTCGGTTGGATCTGCCACATTAGTTATTTTATAATTTAAAGCATTGTACTTTTTTCCACTTTTAGTCTTTTCCAACAGTAAAGCATATTCCATCGCAGATAAAAAATAGCCTTTATTAACAACATCTCCATTATTGACTGGTTTTGCAACATTAATAACCCTGTGAGATTTTGCATCATACAGTTGGTTGTTGTCGAGTTTTAAACTTGTAGATGTTTCCTCCTTTACTGTTTTTAAATTTGTTGCATCTCCATCTTCTTCTGGATCTTTAACAAACTTTAAACGTTTATTATTTATGTTATAGTCACCTTCGGGTGTTTGCGGTAATCCACTTCTTTTTCTGTTTTCTCCAACTTGCACTCCTAACGCGGAGTATCGTCCGAACTTGTCGACGCTCATGTTAAAACTGATACATCTTACACTTGCAACTTCTTTATATTTGCGGACAATTATACAACTATGCCACGATTTTTAAGTTCATCAACTAGAGCCACCCATTCATTATTTAAACCAGTATGACCGGCTTCCATAGCTTCATGCAATAGTCTCATTCTGTCAACTAATTTATTGATGTCGTTGTAATAGATAACATTTGTATTGTATGGATTTTTCATTAATCCTTTACCAGATGTTGAAGTATCTCCTTTACTCTTATTACCATGTTGTTCAAGAAGTGATAAATCCATAAGTGATAAAGATTTTCTTTTTAAAGGTTGTCTCACAGCCGGTGTGGTACGTAATGTTGGTAATTTTCGTGGGGGAAACAATTTTTTTATAACAATATTATATTTTGTTGCACGTGAACGATTAATCATTGCATCCTTTGAGTAGTTTCTTTTATGAGCGTTAGTATTTTGTAAAATTTCTTTAAAAGTATTTAAATCTTTTGCCGAATATTTTATTGGTATATTTTTAAAAATTAATTCATATAATCCTTTTGTTCCTTTATATCTATGCTCACCAATAATGATATAATCGTCTTGAGTTACTTCAAGCTTAGAGTTACCAATTTTTAATTCATTCCCATCAATTCTTGCTCCATATACATGTGATTTACTTAAATTTGGATTTGATTTCATGTCATGTAGCATTTTCATTATATATTTTCGTCCAAGAGGTCCATGTTGTAATATATCGCTACTCAATTGAGTTAAATTTGGAATAGATTGTTCTGCTTCAGGTATTGGCTGTTCTCCCTTTTCAACAATTGATTCTTCTTCTTCTTTTGTTTCTTCTTGCTCACTAGCACTTGTATATGAATCATCATCATCTTCTTTTTTTAATGCTTGTACTTCTTGTTTAGAAACTGGTAGTAAAACATCTCCTTCATAACGAGGTTTACCAATAGTTTCTGATATCTGTTTTAAAGGTTCCGTGATAGGTTTAAATGTACTCTCTAGAAATTCTTCTCTTTCACTTAAACCCATCCTTAATGCACGATTCTTTATCCTAATAGAATCACTGAGTGATTTTATTTCTTTTAATAGTTTTTCTTGATTCACCATGTTTACACTGTGAAGTTCAACGTGTTACTAGATGTAGCATAGGTAGTTCAACGTATTAATACAAATTTATCCAATCCTATACGATATCTACCATTTTTAATATCTTCTTCTTTCATAATAACAAGAAATCCATACTTTTCATTCCATGCTTTACCACACATTTCTTTAAATTTGTCAAATGGCATATCCGCATTAACATGATCATTATATATATGCTTTAAATTTGTCTCATCTTGCTTAAAGATGATCAACATATTTGCATTGTCTCTTATAAGTTGTTTTGGAATTTTACTGTATGTTTGACCAATATAAATGCTATCAATATTATTATGTCTTCCCATAGCAAAATAATTTCTTATAGTATCGTGATTTTCACAAGAAACATCGTCAAATATAAAAATGGAAAATGGCTTTGCTTCACTTGGTTGCATTATTGTTTCACTGGCATTAAACTTGTAGAAATTCACTTCAGGTACACTTGCAAGTATTTTATCTAATAATTGATATTTTGGTTGTTGCAATGATTTTGAAAATATATATATATTGTTAAAGCGTAAACCTTTAGGATTAGTTATAAGGTTAAAGACAACATTAGTTTTTCCACAATTTGAAGGACCAGTTATTAAACATCTTATAGTATTTGGTAGTAATTCACCATGTTTACCATGATTTAACTTATTATTGTCAACTGTCAATTCATCAATATTATTTATATTAAATCGATCTTTTTGTTGTACAATCTCCATCTTGTTTAAAGGTTAAACACATAATGAGCTATTAAATAACTATACCAAGTCTTTTGAAGGAATCCAAGAGTCTTCACTTTTATCAAATCCTAACCACCTAACTTTAACCATATCCTTTTTCCTTTGTAAAACCTTTTCAACAAGATATACATCACCAACTGTTGATTTTAACAACTCATGTCCATAGAATCCACCTTGAAGTAATTCACCCTTATTATCCTTTAAAATGTAAGTTTCAGGTATAGTTGGTTGCACTTTATAAATTGTAAATACTTCATTAGTCCAATTTGGCAGATATCTTTTACTAAATACACCTTTGTATTTGCTTATACGAACTTTATCATTAACCTTAAACTTTTTTGGTTGTAACTTTTCTATTTTTGGTGTTGTATTATTTTTGATGCGTTGTAATACAATTTTAGCATTAGCACTGTTTACTTGGATAGGTTTCATTCCGATGGTACGATGATATTTGTTGTTATACTCTTTTATAAGTTGTGGTAATATGTCATACCACACATATGATCCTCGTTTTGAAAATTGTTTATACATAGCTCCTTTTAATGTTCTATTGAATCTTTCAATTATTGAAGCTTTAACTTCAGAATTTGTAGAATAATGATTTATTTTATATTTTTTCATCAAAGCTCCAAAATCTTTATTAAAATATTCTTTTCCATCATCCGTTTGTAAATGTTTAATTTTAAATTTATTTCTTTGTATTGTTGTTTCCATAGCTTTGGTAACACTTTTACCAGTCTTGTCCTTCAATGGTAAAGCATCAGATATTTTAGTAAAACAGTCTATAATTGTTAAAATATATTTAAATCCTTTGTTTAATTTACTGTGTGGTATCATTTCAATGAGATCAGCTTGGTAAAGATCATTCATTCCTTTAATGATTGTACTTCTTCTTGGAAATCTTCTTCTTGCTGGTTTATGTAGTTCATTTACAATCTTATCCTTTACACTTTCCATCTTAAAGTGTTGCTTGCACACTGTATGTAGAAATACTGATCCATACAATGGTTTATTCTCTTATATGTAGTTGAAATATAGGTCAAGGTCATTTTATATTAGTGTAAAAAAGAGGGAACATGGCATTGGGCTTGCCATGTTCCCTCTTTTTTACGGAAAGGAAAAAGTTCAACTGAACTTCTGAATTTACAGTTAATCTACCCCCTAACATCTAGCTGAAAAGCAAAACAACAACAACAACAACAACATGAATTATTATAGCAACACTTAAAACTAAAAACGCATTATTATTAAAAACCAAATAATTCAACACAACCAAATACCTTCATTATTCTTAAAGTTAATACACCTTAATGCTAAAAACCTCTTAAAAATTAATACACCTTAATGCTAAACCAAACTTAAAACTAACATCGCAATGCGCAATTTATTTCTTAAATTAAATACAACTAAACACACACACACACACATACCACATTGCATTAAAAAACGCAACGTAGTATAAGAAGTTCAAATATATATAGGCCTACTATATATTTGAAACCTCTTGCTGAATCGCCAACAACCTTTCGCTAAGAAAATTTGTTGGCGACTGACGCAAAGATCGGGCTCCTCTCCCTCCTCCGGTTCTCCAGTGGTGGGGGAAGTTGTTTCACTCCAGTACAGTGTTCAATCCAGTCCAGTTGACACCAGTGTAAAAGTAAACCAGAAGAGTGGGGAGCGGCGCATGCGCAGCGACTCAAAACCAAGGTTTGAGGTTAGAATTATCCAAGTGAGGTTAGAATTATCCATGGTAGCTGCCATGTTTAGTTCGGTGACCGGGTGACCGGTCATTGGCCTGAGGGAGTGGGGGTAGGAGTGAGGGAAGGGGTGGGGGAAGGGGGGGGCTCCATTTTTTGGCGGGGGGGGGGCTCCATTTTTGGGGGGGGGGTCATTGACCTTTCCGGTGGGTCATTGACCCGAAGGAGTGGGGACAGACACAGAACCCTACTTCTCTTACTACTCAGGTGAAAGTCGGTCAACCAGTCATTTGCTCGCCATCTGCCTGGGCCAGATGGCGGGTTATTGCCACTATAAAAGTGGATAGTTTATCGCGCCACGAACATTCATTGCCTTGCATCCGCTCAGTCATCATCTCTCATTAGTTTTACGTTATGACTACTTCGTTAACTAGGTTTGAGGTTAGAATTATCCATGGAATAGGCTTCATTACTTTTAACATTCATATTGTAGGTTAATTCTAACCTACAAAATTACTACTCTGGCATTCTGTTTCAATTTCTTTTACACTTCATTTTATATCTCAGTCTTCTTTTAACTACTGAATGTAACACATCGGTTATGATGGCTGCACAATGTTTAAAATTAAAGCTTTTGCGAACACAACACATATTACGAAGTACTTCTAAACCTTCAATTTCAAAGTGTAGAACTAATTTAAATAGAGTTAGGAAGAAGTACAGTTTTAACCCATTATACTCTTCGACAACTTCACAGGTTAATATTGATGATAATGTTATTTACGACATTTTGCGTTCTATGTTACACTTCAACAACTTTGAACTTGTTACACCTATCGACTGTGTTCAACAAGTTTTTTTATTTTACCCCCACTATTCCCTATATAAGTGCACTGACGATAATTCCTACTTCATTCTTTTCTATGCTTTTGAGCTAACAACATCTCCACTCTAATTTACACTACAGTAACAATGGAGACCAACCAAGAAAATATTCAAGTTCAAGAAATATCATCAACAACTCATCCAAGGGAAAATCCTCCTAGAAATTCAACTTCAACAACTCCTCAGAACCCTGTACAAGTTCCAGATGTATCTTCTACAGCAATAAATGATGTAGAAGCTATTCTTCGGTCCCTTGTCGGTTTTGACTGACCTGTATGACTATCACCGATAAACTGAACTCTTAATAGTTCAATCTTTTTTAAAACCCCCTCCATATGACCTTGAAGCAATTATCCCCTCTCCTTTATAAACTAACTCCTACTTCAAAAATTAACACCATCTGCTCACCCCTTCTCCACCCCATCATTTGATATAGCCTCTCCCCACCGGAAGCTATATGACATGGCATATGGCGACAGCATCTGATTTGCCATCTGGCCGATGGCAGCTGGCGTGGCAGCTGCTGGCAAATGGCACGACTTCCGTTTTGAAAGTAACCAAACCCCACTACTAATCTCAATCATACGATTGTTCAGAATATGGTTTATCCTGGAGCAAAAATACGTGATATAGTAACAAGAATTGACAACGAGATAAAGGACTTTAGTAAAAATGATACAGTGATTCTTATTGGTGGCACAAACAATATATCTCATGGAAACTCTAACAATAACATTCTGGAAGACATGAAAAATACTTTGTCAAAAACTACAAAAACTAATGTTGTTGTATGCGGAATCCTCAAACGATTTGATAAACCTTATTTGAATAACAAAATAATGGAAATAAATCACAAATTAGATGAAATAACAAAATCTTTTTCAAATTGTAAATTTATCTCTTTGTCGTCATTTGAAAGAAAACTATATACGAAGCACGGTCTTCATTTAAACAAGTTTGGCAAAAGAAAATTGGCTTCTTTAATAATAGATGGAATTTCAAAGAAGGATAAGATTACGAATAATACATCCATCAATGAAAGAAATAATATTCTGATTCAAAATGTTCCCAACATATATTCACTGAAAGAATTTCCATGTTTAGAACAGAAAATTCAAACTGGGATCACAAGATCAAGTATGCAACAAAATAATGTACGAGAATGGAAGAGAAGAGATGAAATGTTTTATTTCCAGTGGAAAAATAATCTCACCAACCAAAATAAAGGATGTCTGGACAAAAACCAACAAAAAACAAAAAATTGTCAGTGCTACTACAACAAATATTGATCGTTACGAATCGGTTTTTTAGAAGAACCTAGTTTAATCTCAATAACTCCGATAGTAAAACCAGCACTTAAACCAGGTAATAATTCAGAATCAAAATTATTCGTGTTACATCAAAATGCTCAAGTAGCAAAAAATAAATTAAATGAATTAGAAATAATAACTGACGAATTAAGACCGGATGTTTTTGTAATTACTGAACATGGTTTTACAGATAATTCTATCAATCTTTTCAAAATTAAAACTACACATTAAGCAATTCTTACCAAAGAAGCTATTTTAAATGGGGGGGAATAGCTATATTTGTAAAACAAAATTTAAAATTTACGACGTGCGATAGTTTTGTTAGTTATGAACAAGATTTTGAAATAATCGATATATTTATTCATAGCACAAACAATGAAAAAATTTTGATTATTGGTATATATCGCTCACCTGCTGGAAATTTAGATATTTTCTTTGAAAAACTCGAGGAAGTATTAAACATAATATATGAGAGAAATCAAAATTTTGTCTTACTAGGTGACTTTAATATCGATGTGTTACAAACATCCAAAAGTGAAACAAAAAGTTTCAAAGATTTGTTAAATACATTTAATCTAAAATGGTCCATAAATACACCAACCCGCGTAACTGCCTCTTCAGCAACTGCCATTGATAATATAGTTACAAATTACAGAATTTCAATATTTCTGTCATGTCAACTGCTTTATCGGATCATGACGCACAATCTATAATAATTAATAACTGGGATGCAAAACAGAACACGCCCGAAATTACAATCAAGCGGTTGACATCTATAAAAAATATTGAAAATCTTTTGAAAAGCCTCGAGAAACAAAATTGGAGCTTTCTCGATGAATTTACCGATTATAATGATATGTATCAAACACTTTAATTATGTTTCATTAATCATTTGAAATAAATGTTGTCCAATTAAAAATATAAAACTGACTAACAACTTAAAAAGAGTAGATGGATTACTAAAGGTATCCTGATATCGGGGAAAAATCTTAAAAAATTACATAAAAGGTTTAAATGTACATCAGATGAGACATTTAAAAAATACTTCCGATCATATAGACAATTTATAGAGAAGTGATTAATGCTGCCAAAGCGTATGATATTGACAAAAAAATATCTGAAACGAAAAATATATCTAAAACTACTTGGAGCATAATTAAAAATCAAAAAAAAAAAACTGTCCTTTAAAGCCTAAAATTACTCTTAACATTAACGGAGAAAACGTTAATGAACCTACAACAATTTCTAATACTTTAAACAAATTCTTCTCAAATGTAGCGCTAAACAATATTTTCCCTAATAATAATACAAAATATTCAAAATTTAGCCCAACAGCATCCATGTTATTGGCTCCAGTTACATCGAAAGAAATAATGGCAACAATAAGATCTTTAAAACCGAAGAAAACTACAGATTTACAATATATTTCACCCTGGATTATCAAACAATGCTAAGACATTATTGCTGAACCTCTTTGCAAATTAGTTAACTCATCCTTTGAAACAGGTGTCTTTCCTGACTTATTAAAGGTTGCTAGAGTTATTCCTATATTCAAAAAAGGAGATCCATCTTTAGCAACCAACTACAGACCTGTATCGATATTACCAGTTTTTAGTAAAATTTTTGAAAAACTTTTTCTTGATAGATTATTAAATTTTCTCAATATACATAATATTTTATCAAAAAATCAATTTGGCTTTGTCCAAGGAAAATCTACAATTGATGCCATTGTTCATCTAATAAATTATATCACAGAAGGTCTAGAAAGCCACAAACCAACGATTGGAGTATTTCTGGACCTTTCAAAAGCTTTTGATTGTGTAGATCATGAAATACTTCTAATAAAGTATATAAACTAGGGATACGAGGAATTCCTTTCATGTGGGTAAAATCATATCTAAAAAATAGAAATCAAAAGGTTGAAGTACAAAATAAATTATCAAGTCTTGTTAAATTAAAATATGGTGTCCTTCAAGGATCCATTCTCGCCCCGATATTGTTTTTAATCTATGTAAATGATTGCAATTCATCTATAAAATTCTGCAATTTAACCACAATATGCTGATGATACAACATTATGTATCTCAACTGAAGATAAAAATGATCTTGAGATAAAAATATTTGAAGATATAAATTCGTGTATACAATATTTTTCAGAAATTAATTTAAAAGTAAACTTACAAAAAACTAATTTTGTCAATTTTAGTGCTAATTCAAGGATATACCGCAATATCTCTGTCATGATTGAAGATAATATAATAGAAGAAATTGAAAGTGTTAATTTTCTAGGAATACAAGTAGATAATAGACTGACTTGGAACAGTCATGTCGATAAAACTTGCTCCAAAATATCCTCTAACATATATTTACTAAGATATTTAGCCAAATTATGCAATGAAAACACTCTGATTATGGCATATTATGGTCTTATAACGACACATTTGTCTTATGGCATCATAATCTGGGGGAAATGCGCTGAAACAGAATTTAAAAGACTATTCAAACTTCAAAAAAAGCTTTAAGAATTATATTTAAATTAAGAAAAAATCAGTCATGTAAAGACACTTTTAAAAGGATGGGGTTGTTAACACTGCCCTGTATTTATATTTTGGAAACAACAATTTATGCCAGATTTAAATGTAAATTAACTAAGGGCAGTGATATTCATCAATATAATACTCGATTTCACCAAAATTTCAGACCTCAACAACTTAGACTAAATATCAGTCAAAATTTACCATGTAATGCTGGTGCTAAATATTTGAATATACTGCCAGAATATATAATAAATGAACAAAACTTAAGACCGTTTAAAAATAAATTAAAAATGTTTTTAGTTGAGAACGCCTTTTATAGTGTTGATGAATTTATGGATCATTGCCAAAATACATAAATAAAATTTCATTTTAAACTAGGTTGAACTTTCGTAAACTACCTAAGGGGTATTAAAAAATTTTACTTAAACTAGGCGGGTATTTTGTAGTTATTGAATTAAACTAGGTTACACATGAATTTATATATTAAAAATATTTAAATTTATGTTTGTAAAATCAAAATTATTGTATCGTTAACATTGCTTCCAACTAACCATTGTTGTAATAGCAATAAAAAGATTATTATTATTATTAAATCGTGAAGTATTTACTAGCGGAGGAGGTAGACGATGAACAAATTTTAGAAATGCTGTGTGAGCCTAGGGAAGAAGTGCGTGCTATGTTTTTAAATAGGTCTGAAGAGGGATATTTCAAAATATCAATAGAAAAACACCTACGTTCCGATGAGGCCAAGTTCTCTGAGTTTTTCAGGCATGATCTTACTCAATTCAACTTCGTGCTGAGTTTAATTGAAAATGAGTTGCTGAAACGGTTTGAACAACTTGAGGTTCTTAGAAATTAAATACAATTAACCAAAATGAAGGTAAATGTTTACTTTATCTAAAACACTGAGTCTATTTACACAGCCATAAAGTTGAACATAGTTTATGAATATTGTAATAATTTATATCTAATGATGTACATATAATGCTAAAGATTGGTTATTTTATAGTGTAAAAAATGAAACAGTACTACATTAAATAGCGTTTGAAATCAGAACAATGATTTATGACAACACAATCCTCATTAATATTTGACCCAGTTTTGCATGCCCATCATCAATTGAGTGACGCGACGTTTGTAGCCTCACAGTGAGAGAGCGGCGACCGAGCGACTGAGAGAACGTGTTTTCCGCCAAGTCAAGTTTTAATGGCCCAAATGTTCCGACCGGGCTTGGCTTTAAACATAGCTGAAATTCTCGCCCCAGTGGGCACCAACTTTAATGGCGATAAAACTTGTACGCTTACTCGGCGAATAATGTTCATAAATATCCACTTTAGTGTAAAATAATAATTCGTTCCAGTCGGTCGAGATGAACTCTATTGCCGTAGCGTATTTAAAATGATTCAATGTTTTCTTTCATTCAATTGTATTCTAAACAATTACAGTGTTTCATACTTGAAAACTTACCCTTTAAAAATAAGTTTGCGTATTTAAATACATATTTTAGTTGATTGTTTTATTTTTTTAGAGAAACTATATCGTACTCTTATAGACAGTATTAATGCAGAATTATACTGACTTTTTTTACAATGAGTGACCAATTATTGAATTATACTAAAGCAGACTCAGGACAATCCCATTGCAAGTCATAAATTCCATTATACTTCAAGTAAATTGTAATCAAGCTACAAGTTCCAAACAACATTGAAGTATTTATTTTTATTTTTTTATTTGTGAATTAATTGCCATATAAAGTGAACTATATGGTTACATAACAACGAATACAATATAAATCAATTTCAATTTATAATAATTGTAACTAACTTATTGTAAATAGAACTTTTTTCCTTCTGGAAAAAATCTTCAAATTTTATCAGCATTCTACACGTTGTTAATTAATTTTCATTTCCTTAAAATTGCCTTTCCATGGAAAATTGGAGAAGTAATAATACATTCCATCATCGATGTAATCTACTGTGATTTTCATAGGCAAAACCAAACGTTTTCATCGTGGGATGTCCCTGCTTGTTGAATTCATAATCAAAAATAGCCTAATACAGAACAGGGCGATGAAAAATCGTTTTTCGTTTTTATAAATCATTCTAAATTATATTATCTAGACACTAAAGTGGCCAGTTTACTGGCAGATGGCTCGAACAAAGAAAGAAAACTGATGTAAAGATGTCAGTTATGTAGCCTATTTGTAAAAACAAAAGACACTGTTATCAAGTTGTAGCAAATACAGTGTTCAGAACTACCAAATGAATAATATTTTTTGAAGCAAATGTTTACAAACAGTCTTCTGTTTGAGTTCTCTTCCCTGTAAAAATCTCAAATAACCCACATGCAAGAGTAAGAAATTTTATGAACTGTCATTTATTTTGTGTGTAATATTTGTATCCAAAAACAGGAATTTTAAGGAAAATTTAATAAAGAATCCTGTTTTGCATACTTTGACTGAAAGTATTATTCATTTATGAGAGAAGAATGACCAATTCTTGACGGACTCTTGAAGGATACCGATGATCATGTCAAAACTAATATGCCCTCAAACTAATGAGAGGTAATATCATCTACAGTGTAAGATAGTTGATAAAGTAATATTTTTTTCATTAAAAAAATTTTAAAATAATTTTACATGAGACTAAACAATTAGCATCAAGTAATTAACCTCTGAATGCAATTTAATGCATAACATTTTATTCATTACAGTTTTATTCTGTTACACTAAAATGTGATATTATACTAGTGATGATTAATTTCAGCATGAATTGCGTGTTACTTAATAAACACCCAAGTATGTATAAAAGTACACTATTATACTTCCTTTATACTAGGTAATTATAAAATGTTTGGGACTTTTTCAATGGCTAAAAGTAGCTTACTCGGAAAAAATGATTAAATTTTCATCTCTATTTTGTTTTAAAGTTCAAGGTTCAGTTTTTATAAGAAAAAATTTATCACAAAAAATGGAAATTGTTTTTTTTTATTAAACTTTTGTTTATTAAAATTATGTAAAATAGTTGTAGATGTAAATTAGTTATAGAATACAGTGATTTTAAAAATATATTTTAGTGCTTAGTGGCTGAATATAGTACGTGCTAATCATGAATTAAATAAGTGCTTAAGAAGGTTGAGTAGAGAAAACATTGGTAATATTACTCGCTTGAAAACAGTACTATTTGTTCAGGCCTATAGCCAACTGAGCAGCGCACATTATTTGGTCAGCGCCGTTTAGCCTGTTTATGATATTCTGTTTGATGCCACCACAGGCCATTAGAGATAACGATGTAGGTAGACTACGTGTAACACCTGTAAACCCAGTAATGCCCTTCAGTCTAGCCTGCCTAATGGCGGGTGATGCTCTTGTAGTATATTCAAAAACATACATCAGTTATAGACGAAACTAGCCTAACTATATGAGTTTTCTAAGAAAACTGTGTAATATCATTGATTCAGCACATAATATTAATACTCAACCGTATAAAAAGGTGAATACCCACCTAAGTTTATTATTTTGTTTAGTTTCACTTAATACCTGTATTAATCTTTTTTTAGTTTTTTATTACAGGTATTAGTAAGTTCAATGATTTTTAACTACTATTTTGATAAAATGTTCACAGAATATTCTGTTAGGAATATGAATATTTTTGTTTATACGAGCCACGTGCTAATAATCAATAAGAAAAGCACGAAACTAGGACCCTCTAAGTTTGAATTGAACTCGTGGATCTATCTACTGAAGGTCACTTACTTTGAATCATAATACGGCTTAGCTAATTTGGTCTTAATTATGATTAGCTGGTTCATTAGACAAATTAATAACTAAATGTCCAATGACAAATGATAGTGGGTCTAGTTTAAAACATCCATGAAATTATAATACGATAAAACTGGACTTGTAGACGGAACACCTCAGTTGCGACGACGCGCGACGGGTCACTGTGTTGTGAGAACATTATTGGTGTACAAGTTACAAGGCATGTTAACCACTTTATGACACCCACTCTCTCTGCGACTCATGATGTTAACACGATGCGACATTCAAAATTATGTGAAAACTTTCAGGGGTTAACGAGTTACAAGGGGTTTACACCATTATGTACTAATAACCCAGACCATTGGTCCGTGTATACTCAATGTCCTGGCTAACTATACTTTTCTGTTACTATTGTAATGGCTTGCGCAATTCAGTGTTTGTCACAATACCTAGTGATGAACGCGTTTTTACACCACCCATTTACACCGAGTCCCTACTAGGCCTACTGCTTAACTTAGCTGTTAACTTAGGTTATGTGCAAAGTTCAATAATGTACTGTTATAAAACCATTGTATAATAACTAGGCACACCACATGTCCCGTCGCACATTCCATCCCATCAACGGACTCCATACCACTATATTACCACCCACACCCAACCCCCTGACACATTACACATCTAATTACACTAGCACACACACGTCTTTGTGAATGTTATAGCAAAAAATAACCCCTTTAAATGTCTAAAATATTAACAACATATATATTTTTTAAATATTTAAAACAGTTTAGTAGTTTAACATTCTATTGTACAATGGCAAAATAGTTCAAATTTACGAAGAACTATTACCTATGTATGGCTTCGGGTTCAAGCGTTTGGTAATCTTTGAAGAGTTAGTCTAAAGCTATTAAACAAAAAAGTTTGTGCTTTTTTCTAAGGTGGCTCAAATAAGGAACTGTATCTTTGAAAAGTAATTTCGATCCATCAAAGGAACATTCGTATTTAAAAGCGTTACATGGGACATTTCCTTGTAATATGATTGCAGTTTTTTTTAAACAAAACAATTTGAGCATATGCACAAAATAACTAATATTAAAGATCATTAGAAATGCTTAAAAAAGCTTTGTGCGATTTTAACTTACAATTAAGTTATCAGATTTTTCGTAAGAAACTATTCGTTTTTCACTCGATTGTCGTAAAGGTTTTTAAATCGTTATTCCAAATAACGAGTTCTCGATATTCCAAAGGTTTTCAAATCGTAGTAGAAAGGTGGATAGAGAAATGTGGTGCATACTTAGCTGTATGGAATTAACTCATAATCTAATTCGTTTATTCTGTTATAGATTAACTGTTAAAACTTTATAAAAATAGAATAGTATACAAAGTCATTAAAAAAAGGTTTTTATCGGCAGTGTTGCTGAAGCAGAAAACCTTGCAGCAACAAACCATTTTGCGGGTTTATTAATGGATTGGGAGGGTTAGGAGTGTTGTAACATGCACAATGTGCAGTGCACCAGTCCAGGAATGGCATAGGATTTAATCAGGTGGTTGCATTCTGCACTATGCACATACATGTATTTAGCCCCCCCCCCCCTCTCATTCTCTTCCTCTCAACCCTCCAGAACATTTATTTAACATTTAATACACATTGTTATATCTTTTTAATATTTTCTTGTTTTGACTGTCAATTACTTTATGAATTATGCATGAAGTATATTTGTTTGTGAAGTGTGTACAATTTGTTGTGTGTTTTAGCATCTATTCTTTAAGTGCAGCAAAGAATTATAGTTTGTGTAAAAAAATTAGACAAGAAATTAAAGAGAAAAAAATTAATAGCATTCGATAAAAATTAAAAGTAGGTAAAATGTGAAACTTGCATTTCCATTATCTTTCGAATAGTTTCTACAACAAAATCCAGTACAGATTTATCCTATACTTTAAATAAAAAGTTGTTGTTAAGGAACATAATTTTTTATTAAAAAAAAAATGTTACAAAACACCGTTACCTGTCTACAGTTATACTTAAATTGCTTACAAAATTCAATATATAAAAATGTATAAGTAAGTAAGTTGTTGTATACACAATTATTCAATTAGTAGGACTATGTCTGAAAAAATAAGTTGTGACTTTTTGAAAATGAATTAATAAGTTAATATTGACAGTTGAATTTAAATGGCAAAAATGGCAGGCGATCAAACTTGGTATTAAAATCATATTGCTGAAAACAAAAAATAAATGCAAGAATTCCTGATACACTCGACCTTTTGGGGTCAGGTTTGTGGTAAAAATTGCTTACAATGCAAAGCTCTGTAAAACGATGTATGATATGACGTAGGACAATTAAGTTTTCCCAAGACTTCCTTTAGGGGCGTCTCTAGTGGAAGTCGTCAGAAAAACTGCATTGGCCCATGTCATATGATACATAGTTTTAATGGGCTTTGCATTTTGAGCAATTTGCCACAAAACCGACCTCAAAAGGTCGAGTATTTCGAGAGTTATTGATTTTTTTGTTTTGTTTTCATCAATATGATTTTAATGCAAAATCTGTGCGCCTGCCATTTTTGATTCTGTCATCCTTTTGATGTCGGGTTTGCGGCATTTTTTATATTCTTAAGAGACATTTAATTCGATGTGAATTTTGGCATATGCTTACTCTTAAGACTTTCACCTGACTCCTTGTGGACCATCCTCCCTTGGGGGTCCAAGGACATTAAGTACTTCAGTAAGTTGACTTTGTGACTCAATATCAATTTACAAATTTTCAGTTTAATTACTTAAAAATACTTTTAAAGATATCATATCGTTTTCAGACTTCTCCTACCCTGTATAACTTGTATTTAATAAATGTAAAGGTATAGGACCATTATTGGCTCAACTTGTAAGAACAAACTTAGCTTACATGCATGTTAGAGATGTCATAACAACCTGATTAGCGGGCTAGCCGTCACTCGCTATGACACTGCCCAGGTTGTCCATCTGTAGCACTCGCAGCACGGCGCCTCCCGACGTCATCCTCGACAGCACCTTCCCGTTGGCGGCCTTGGGTTGGTGACCTCCCCGTCGCAGACTACGTGACGAGGGGTGGCACAGCAGCTACTTGTTGTGTGGGGTCCTGGAGGTGGTTGTTTTGATCTTCATATTGGCAGCAGACAACCACTTATCTTTGGTCACTCAGGAGACAAAGACTGCAGGTTAGCAGGGGGCCGGAGATGTCACGGGCTCCCGTGTGCACCGAGTTCGTCACCTCTCCTCTCTTCACCTCACATAAAAATTACTGAGCCGTACCAATAAGAGTCTTCCGCCGTCGCGTCACCCTCGGGGCCTGCTACCTGAACTGATCCGTGAAGTAAAGGATCCCGTTTATATCACAAGAGTGGTTGGTAGGTCCCGTTCTTGAATCATCCATCTTCGTGCAGACGAGAGTGCCCAAGCGGATTATTACTAGTGTATAAATATTTAATTATTTAAAATATTAGAAGCAATACAAAATACTTTCCGAAAATTATTTTATAAATACTTATATAAACATATCCACTACTACCCTTGGCCCTTTATAATGCTTGAGGCTTTTGGAGGCGATAGATAAATTTACTGCCATTAAAAATTTAAACAAATGTAACCAATCTTAAAATTCTTGATACGTTTTGGAATGTGAAGTAAAAGAAAATTTGTATTTTAATTACAATATTTTTGCGAACTCATTTGGAATTTCTCTTTACAGCGTATAAAGCAACTGTTAAGATTACTCCATTTTGTTGTACAATTGTTGAGTTACAGTGACATTTAAAGCAACCAATTATTATAAATATTGTTGCATTTGCCTGTTTCTACAATAATTGTAGTATATACAAGAACTTGCCTACGGCTCGATGGTGGAACAACCAACTAAATATTTCAAGAGCTTAAAAGATCCGTTAACATAATAAAATTAACGTGGTTTCAAATACATGTGTGGGGGACACTGGACCAATTCTGTAGAAACACATCTGCGCTTCTGAAGGTTGCACATGTGACCCAAGTTCCATCGATTTAGTCAATTGTTTGAACTCTTTACAAAATCCGGAACAAATCATAGGGCAATCCGAAAGAACCATAACATAGAAACTATGTAATTTTTAATGAAAATATTCTGACCATGTCTGATGGCTCATTTCTTCTTGCTTTTGTGAACGATAGCCTACTGAATCTGAGAGGATATTAATATTATCAAGCAAAAAGGAGAAAGAGTGCATTGGATTTTATAAAAGTTTCTGGGCACTCTAATGTATGAAATTCTTTGTACGTATACGACCGATTCTAGAAAGGTACCTACCGATTCCTCTGGTGACTCAGAATGGGATCCTATACTTCTAACCAATCAGCTCAGATAACAAATCCCGAGGGGGACGACACGGCGGCCTCTTACCAACCTAACAAATCGCAAGGGACTTTTGTTTCTTGAAAGAATACTACAAAGAATGTCCAAGCTGAGTGCCATGAATGAACCAGGTTTAATTTTTTAAAGACCTAGATTTATCTGTATGGTCAATATCAAGTTTTAAATTATTTAATTGGCGCTGTCTCGATGGAGTGAAAACTTTAAACAAATGATGTCTAGAATATTTACCGTATATTTTAAGTTTTTAACAGATTTATATTGTTACGCCGAAGTTAAAATATCGTAGGTTATCGTAAGTTTTATCGAAAGTTAAAATATCATCGCAATGTCGCCCTGTGGTCTAGGTGTTCCGGAACGGCAGCACCTCGTCGTTCACGTTGACCTCACACGCCCGGATAACACGAAGGCCGGATAAGCGACTCCGGGAACTATTGGGGCCCTCAGCCTGGGAGGGGGGCTGGTGACTAAGTCGAAATACATTGGCCAAGATTTCTGGCGCCGGTTCCATTCCCGCTCACGACAAACCTGACATTTTGGTACAACTCGTAAAAGGCGTTAGCCGATCTCTAGCAACATTGGTAGGATGGCTGAAGTAAATAAAGGTTTTAGGCTTGCTTAAAAGTTGACGGGATCGGTTGATTCTTTGAGAGTTGATCGGTTGATTCTTGGTCACCACTGATATTGTTATTTTTTGTGTTTACCATGTGTGTGTTCTTCTAAGGTTTAGAAATGTGGACGATAAATATACTTATACTTCTACATGCCAATTTAGTGTAAAAACTATTTTTTTTAATCGATTCTAAGATATCACATTCATAAAAATGACACATTTAACTTTCAAACTTTCCAATAAAAGGTGACGAGAGTTGTCTTTCAACGGTTTAGTATATTGAGATTTTCTCTATTTTTTCTATTATTTTTTTTAACCAGTTCATTTTGAATTTTCAGATACTGAAAAGATACGTTTTTAGGAATAAAAAGTCTGGACAGTAAGGTTGTCGAATAAATACCGTATATTTTAAGTTTTGACAATTTTACCAAATTCAACGCCAAACTTAAAATATAATTTGAATGTCGGTAGCCGCGGTCGCTATGTGGGCCGGAACGGCAGGGCCTCGTCGTCCACGTCGAGCTCACACGCCGGCTTGGCGGCCCACCAGCAGTCCCGGGTGCCGGACGGGATGAAGTCGATGTTCTCGGAGAACGGAGGGTAGACGTACTTGGCGCGCTCCGGGGGGCAGTAGTAGCCGGCCATGCCGACGCAGCCGCCCGGCTTGGCGATCTCCTGGCCCGGATAACACGGAGGCCTGATGAGCGAGTCCGGGAACTTGGGGGGTTGCGGCGGCGGCTCCTTCAGCCTGGACGGCAGCGGCGGGATGCCGCACGTGTACGACTCGTGCCGCTTCACCACCTTCGTCAGCCGGGGGCGCAGCAGCTTGTCCCTACCCAGGATTTTGCGTAACGGAAGAGTTTTCATCGTGGTGTGTAGATAAACAACCTTTATTTTATATAGAGGATTTTAGAATACTGTTTAGCCGACATTTACGAATTTTATGATTTTGGTTTCCTTAGTTACAGTTTCGACAACTAACAATATGTTTGTCACATAAAATTCTGTTTGAAATCACGATAGCTCAGATTTAGGATTACGCTAGGATTAACACCAAATAAATAACTGGACGTCGTTCTGTGTTTTTTTTTTGACGCTCGGTAGTCCGTAAAACCACTAATGTCTGCTGACGTAACACCGCACGGCTCCGGGCACACTAGAACAGTATTATGACTCTGATTTTGTTTGGTACTACGTATAGGACTGAGTACGTGAAACGTTAATGGAAGACATCTTGTAATGAAAGACAATCATTTAGGCCTACTCCAAGATAGTTTTGTTATCCACTCCTTAAAATTTGTTGATAATACGGAAAAGTAATACATACATTAGACTATCGTTGCTTTACAGATCTATTCACAATATACGTAAATTTACACAATACGTTACATATGGCACTTTTTCGCCAATTTAGTTTTGTTTTATGACTTTAAAAGGTGTTTTATATTACGAAAAAGAAAAAAAAGTGTGTTTCATTAAGTTAGTACAAATTTAAATGAAATATTACAATTAACTATAAATAAATAAATATAACAAAACTTCACTTAATAATTTTTAAATTTAACACCGCAATTTGTATGTAAAGGAGTTTTTAATGAGAGATTATTTTTGTAAAAAATCACTGCTTGTTTATTACGAATTTGTTTGCTACCCAAAATAGTTAAGTTTTCGATTGGCATAGGATAAAGAATTAAATTATTTATAAAAGCGGTGTCACCCATAAAACATGAACGGTAGGAGTAAACTGTACTTAGCCACTCGTGGAAAATATTTGCCAATTCGGAAAGAACGTGGGTCGGAATAACGAATTAGGAGATTAAAACAAGGTAAGCAAGTGCCACAGTTGCCAAGCATGCGACTTGTGATTTCCTATAAATATCCCTACGAAATATTTTGCGTGAAATTCTTCAATGGAACTCGATATAACAATCTTCCATTCCAGCGTAAAATAACTTCACCTGTCTTTCGTGACCGTGCTCAGAAAGTTATTTTTGTGCCATAAACCATGTAGTTAAAATTACGCATGTAGTATTTAGAGGTAATGTAATTTTCCAGTAGGTGCCGTGTGATCAGTTTTCTTTAAAGTGCAACATATGGTTGAATTTTGGCTTGTTGTTTTCCTTTCTTCCATTGTCCTACATTTTAAAACCATATTCAAAGATTTACATGATAACAGATTGTATTGTTTTAATTTTGGCACTTTGAGGCAGTAAACCTCTGATAAGCATTGCTTGTGTCGCAAAATTTAATACAGGTCTTTTTTTTAACTTGACCCTTCTCAAGAATACTGGGGTGGGGGAGAAATTAAAACTGTAAACAAAAAAACTAAACTTGCGACAAACATGTTCGAGTACGAAATTTCCTAAAGTAACGTTTAAATACCGTAACTTAAAATGTCTTTCAGTGACTCTTAGTCAACTGTTATATTTTTAAGCCAAACCTCCGCTTTGTAAAAAATTAACGTTCTAAAGTAAACTGATTAAAAAGTAATTGTTACCAATGTAAAACCGATACACAATATGTTGTCAGGTAAAATTACCAGCTGGTATGCAACAGTGAAATAAAATAAAAACAACAACAAAATCTAAAGGCTTCAGCCAATGGAATGTTAGCAAGGATAAACAAACACTTCCATCACTGTTCCTACTCCCTCCCACGGAGAATAAAGTTAAAAAAAAAAAAAAAAAAAAAAAAAAAAAATGGGCTATAGAAATGATCTTAAAATTTACTGTTATCGAATGAGAGCTGTTATGAATAAATATATGAGATTTATACTTCAGAATAATTAAAAGTATTTGAAGTATTTTAGAATTAAATTTTAAGTTTAATATAGACTTTTTTTGGTCTGTGATTTTAGATCTAAGTCTACGACAATGCTTAATAGTTTAGCCGTTTCCCAGACGTAGTTTTTCACTTATTTTTTTCTGAGAGTACTGGACTGGATTAACTGAGCCTAGAGCGTTGGTTTTATTTCACGTTTGTTATAGTATAATGGTAATCTGGCTTTGAAATTTACGCCAACTATACCTTTTCACAGATAACAGCAGTTTCAAAACCAATGCTTAAAAGTGGCATTATTTTTTATGTTTATCTTTTGTTGTTATTTTTGCCTTGATGGCATCCTATTAGACCAATGTTTCAAAATTAAAATGGTTAAACTATGTTTTAAGACAAAAACGATTTTTCCTGGGGTTGAGACGGTTTCAAAACGTATTTTTGGACCAAAACACTCTCAAATACAAAATTTAAGCAAAATATACCGACTACCTTTCAAGATAGATGGAAAATACATCGCCACAGACAACCCCAGTATTATATAGTAGGCCTATAGGATAAAATGTTTGTCGATGAACTAATTATGTTTCATTTTGAAATATTCAATTTAATATGATAATGTCATAGAGTCCATTTTAGTGTTCGTTTTAAATTCCGGGAGTCGCGTCACTTATTATTAAGGTTTCGTGAAAATAAATTTCATGAAGAGGAGGCTAACATTTGTAGGCCCATAAGAGTCTGAAAACTAATTGTATTGCGCTTGAAATGATAAAACTTGGATATTTGACTTTGACAGTTTACCAGTTTGATCAGTTGCCTTAACTAACATCTAAAATAATTTTTTAATTTTACTGTTAGGTCAAAATAAAACTAGCAGAAATTATACAAAAATACTTTATAAAAAATAATTTGGGTTACTCTGGAAACAGAACTGTAAATTGCAGTGTTAGACTGTAAAGCTACAAAGGCAGTAACAACACTGCACTGTATATGTGTTGCTCATTGATTAAATGAAGGCGCAGCATCAATGTGTACTATGAAACAAATTTGTTGGGCTAGTAAATGCATTACATTTTATTAAAATTATTACCATTGAGATTTTGCCTCTAATGGAATACAAAAACTTCCTTTTTTTCATTGCCTTAAAACAGTGGGTAAAATTAGTAATTCGAAAATTGTGTGATAAAGTACTTATTGAAGTTAGACAAGTTTACAACTGCCCAAAAAATCCAACAAGAAATTCAAGAGCAGTAGGAGTTATAATTGATTTATGATGGCTTGTAATCGGTTGTACAATTTTGTTTTCACCAAAAAAAGCGGAATATTTGTTTTATGAAGCATATTTTCTAATAAGGGCCGGTTTGAAAGAATATTTTTACTTTCTCCCCCTATACCATAGTATATGGAGAAAGTATTGTTTTCGTAAAACACTTCGCATTAGTTTGATGATGTATATATCCATTTTGGAGCCCCCTTTCCCCCTATAAATGTATATATTGAGAAAGTATTGGTTTAGACAAAATTTAAAAATTTGAGTTGTTGGGAAATTTATCCGTTTTGGTGCCCTCTGAGTCCAAAAAAGTGCTTTTCGAGTGATGTCTGTGTGTGTGTGTGTGTGTGTGTCAGGATGTAAACAGAGCTAGAGGATGCCCTAATGGTCCGATTTTGGTGAAATTTGGTATGTAGGTCCAAACGCACGATATTTCCAGGCGCTTTTTTCATTTTTTTGAATTTTTGATTTTTAAGGGTATTTTACCCCCAAAAACCCTAAAAAATTGTGAAAAATTCAAATTTCTCAAAAACGGCTCTAACGATTTTGATTAAAATTTTGTGGTTTATTAAGCTTAAAATGGTGAATAAAATGACACCACCCGCATCTCCGAGAAAATGCTCTTTCAAAAGTTATGGCGTAATAAGTGTTTCAAAAACCAATTTTTTGGATTTTCAAAATAGCTGTTATTTTGAAATAAATTTTACTTATCCCCATTAAATCAAGCTCAAAAAACTAAATAATCTAGTATTTTAAATTTTTGCTCTATGTCAAGTGGTTGCGAAGAAAATTCAATTTTTCGTTTAGCGGTAAACGCAGTACGTTGTTAAAAGTCACAGACGCGCGTAGGGTCAAACTCACGCTGCTCAGCTGGTAGCTATCCGACTGAGTCATCAAGACATTAATGTTTGAAGCTTTTAACATCTTTTTTATATTGTTGGGAGAAAGTATGTGTCAGTTAACTGATACCGTTTATTTTACGTTAGATATCTAATTAAATAATAACCTTGATTAAAGATGGTAAATGTGTTTTGATATTATGATGAAAATGACAAATACAATGAATAAATTCTTTCTTAAAATGTATAAAAATATTGAATGTACATAATGTTTGATTTTAATACGTATGAAACCAAACTACAACTACAATGTATGAAACAAAGTATGCCTGACTTTTGTTACATTTGTATCAAGTACCAGAAGGACCGAGCTTATGCTCGGTAAAACATCCCTTTATCAAAGAAAGCTCGTTCGCTGCGCTCACTCGCCAGGCGAAAGGGTGCTGCACTTTGGTAGGTACCTATAAATTTGTTGAATCATAGATTAAAGATTTAACACATTGGTTTATATCTACAATCATCAACTGTTTTTTGTTCAATTTGGTAGTTAATTTGAAATGTACTTAAGGATAACATGGGAACTTTGAAGGCCTGTAGGGCGGAAACCGGATTTTTACCAGCCGTGGGACCAGCTCCAATCGATTCCTCGTGCCCAAACCCCCATGTTCAACAAAAAATTTAAATATCCTTGGACAGTAAAAAGTCGTCCATGCAAACAGTACTTGTTTTAGAGTATAGTACCAGGGGGGCCGTGCTTAAGCTCGGTAATATTATTACTTTCGTTCTCACAAAAAAAGCTCGTTCGCTCCGCTCACTCCACCCTCTTCCTTTTTAAGTCGAGCTCGTTCGCTTCGCTCACTCGCTAGGCCGAAGAATGCTGCACTTTGGTATAATTTTCCTAAACTACAGGTTAAAGACGTAACACATTGGTTTATATCTACAGTTATCAACTAATTTTTGTTTAATTTTAAAATCTCCATAAGGATAACATGGGAACTTTGAAGGGATCTAGCGATCTAGCACGGAAACCGGATTTTTCCCAGATTTTTGCACGATTTTTTCCCGGATTTTGGCTCCAATCGATTTCTCGTGGCCAAAACTCCCCTAATCAACCAAAAAGTAAAAAATCCTTGGAGAGAAAAAAATTTTCCCGTGAAAACAGTGCTTGTTAATTTTAGATAAGAAGATAGTCAATGGTATAAGACAATTTATAAACTAAATATCTCTTTAAAAAAAAAAAAAAAAAAAAAAAAACTAACCCTAAAATAAAACTCAGAACAATTTATTTCAAACGAATGGTTTTCGTGAAGTGTATGAACTGGTTTTGTACTTTTCAAAGACAACACGGGATTTATAAATAATTTAATTGTCTAATTTTTCCATTGACGATAAATAACACCAAATAGCCTAAAACATAGCAGTAATAAGTAGTTAAAAGCAGTTAGTGGCTTTTTCTTTTAATTAATAAGAATGTGATATCCATCTGGTAAATGTTTGTGGCAATGTCTTTTAACCAGTGAAATGAAAACCATACCAAGCACTTTAACCTATAATTTCCCATTGTTTCCCTCATGTCTGCCTCATTCTGCGCGCTATTTCCACATTTACAACCAATAAATAGGAGACTACAGTCGATCATATAAGTCGGAATGTATTCCTGGTATGACGTATATGCGCCGGTCAGTGGTCGAACATGTTCCGAAATGTGCGATAAGTGAGTCGAAGCGGCCTTGAGCGCGGGAACTCCGGCAGGCCGGTCCGGTCTGGTTGTGGTGGTGGTGGTGGTGGTGGTGGTGGTGGTGGTGGTGGTGAGATGGTTGATGGTTGGTCAGTGCCAGTGCTGTCAGTGCACCCGACCAGGAGAGATGGGGTACGTGTGGTGGACAGCGGCGGTGCTACTGGTCTCCCTGGCGACTGCCCAGCGAACATGTGAGTACCCTCAACATGTCAGGGCATCACTTTAAGACACCCGCATTTTAAAATTACTATATTTATTTCATTTAAATTGTCAAAGAACTTATTTTCAGAGTGAGATATTATTGTTTTATTCCAATCGTGCATAATTTTGTAAGGTAAAAAAGTTTTACGAATAAAATAAATTGTTAAATGTGCTAAAAAAACAGCTAGCGGTAGGAACATTTAGGTGGGTAAATATATTTAGGTGATTTAAAGAAAGTATGATCATGTCTGCATTTAATTAAGAAATAATGCATTTATTTTTGTTTTAAGAAGGTGTTTGTAAACGGTTCTCTAATCACTGAAATATTTCATTTCGTTAGGGACAGTTACTTTTTAATTTAACTTTTAATACGCTTTGTTTGAAAGATACATTATTTTTTACATTGATGGATTTTTATTGTTTTTAATTAGTATGTGGTTTAAGTGGTTTAAAGAAACCTTGACTTTGTAAACCATACCATAAAAATAGTTTGAATGTATAGAAAATATGGTAAAAATTAAGATTACACTTTAGATTAAGTTAGTAGATGGTTATTTTTCAAATATAACTAATACATTTTGTCGTAACAGTATTAAGTTACCAATACAGCTGTTACTTTCATTACACTTGTTCTAAAAAAAGTCATATCAGTAATAACAATGAAAGGTTAGCTGGTTTTAATTTAAAGAAACATTCACTAACAATACAGTTTCTGTTAGCAGTTTAAACACTTCCCCAAATATCACTTCCACGAACGCTCAGGAAAACCCGCTATAAATATGGAGACATTGTTTCAAAATTCATTGTTCCTATGACAAAGTAAACTATAGGCCTATAATAATTTTACTTTCCTCTTTGAACTACCCAACCAAGTATACTGGAGTGGGCAGATTCCGATGAAGCGTAGACGAAAATAGCTTGCATAACCTGGGTCTATAATGACCCGGCAGACAAGGGAAAGCAACACATTAGTTGCATGACAGTATAGGGACAAGGCCTACTACAGGTGAAGCCTATAACAGATACATGCAGGGATTATTGTAGAGACGATTTGCAGGGACAAAAACTTTGTGGACAGTTTTGTTTTGGCAAAAAGTGTAAGATATTTTTTGAGGGAGCTTCGATAAATTTTATGGGAATCATACTTAGTCATGGGCCCCACATTCGTTTACACCCCTAGTTTTAGTACCAAAGACAGACCCCTCCATTTCAGGTGTATTAAAAAATAATTGTGTAATATTCTGTTTAGAAATAAAGTTGTTGTAAATTAATACAATTGACATAGAGGTTATAAAATAAAAAATTATTAGACTACCCATTAGGTTGGTATCTCACTTTATTCTTTAATTTTAAAATTAATATTATGGCCATTAACAATAATTTCATTACTATTAATCCCAGCAGTCCGTCTGGAGCAACACTGGTTACAATAATGCCCTTGAATAGAAATGTTTAGCAAAATTTCTTCTTACAAAAAACACCACTTATATAAGAAAACTTAAATAAAGAAAAATATCATGACCCTCCATATTGGAGATTAGAGATGCACAAATATGCATGAGTAAAATTTAAAAAAAACAAATTTAAAAAAATAATCACTATACTAACAATTTTTTGTTAATGTCTGAATTAGGTTAACGCTTAAACGAATGCAGTGAGTAGTATTTTAATGTAAACAAATAGTTTAAATATCCATTTCCATTTTGAATTAATTGAATTGTAGATATTGTTTACTGGTTCCCAAGCCCATTTGTCCATGTCAATCTGACCCAGCCCCAATTTTGAGGGGGTCATAGGCTACCGTAGTCACGTAGCGTAATAACATACCGTTGTAGTAGCATAGTGTAGAAGTAGTAGTGTAGCTTAGTAATGTAGCGTGGTAGCGAATGATACTATCGTAGGGAAGTAGCTACTACGGAGTAGCGTGGTGTAGTAGCATACCGTAGTAGTCATCATCAGTCAACTGATAAATGAGTCATTAGAAGGGTCAGTACATGTGACACGAGTTTCTAATGTACAAGTTCATACTCGAAATAAACATTTTATTAGCAACAGTAAGGCAATGGTTCCAAATCTTCCATGCATGAAATGTGTCCGCTCATGAAGCACGCATCGCTTGATACAGGCTACTCATCAATAGGTAGGCCTACACGCACATACATTATACCAACGCCGTCATTGCTTTTTAAAAGTTCATCCTATAAAAACCAGGGCTCGTATACACACTGCATGTAGCACCACGGATATAATACTTAAGTTTTCATTTCGATTCTGGACATAAATTTAGCAATTATTATGTTTTTACACAAATATTTATTTTAAATTTGACATTTGAACGAACTGCTTTTACTAACTGATTATTTTATGAGCAAGTTTAATAGTTCAGGTTTATGGCCAATTTATAAAAAAAAACCTTTAAATAATCCTCGGTGAATTAAATTTTTTTAGAAAAAAACAGCTGAACCCTATACGAGGACGCTCGCTAATATACAGTGCTCGTGGACGCCTGGCAGAGTGTTAGTATAACTGGCATTGTACCGAGTGACTGGGGTGTGCCATGGCTGCCGCCGCCAAACCACCTCATCAGCTGATGAGAGCCTAGGTCGGGACTAGGGCGACAGATGACCTTCGCCGTGCTGGTTCAACGATCCCTCCCCCGCCTCGCCGGCCGATCTGCGGCCTTCCCGCATGTCCTACCTCCAGATAATCGCATTGTCATGGAAACTCCTTAACTGATCCAACTCAACTATTAACTAATGCCTTAGAACAAGTAGAACAAGTGGAAAGAATTATTATCAAGTATATAGTGAAAGCAGTAAAAGTTGTCTATGATATGATTGCAAACATGATGACATGATTTAACCCAGGATCAACTGGGTGATAGTGTTTTGTTTTAATACTATGGCACACTTTTCTTCCCTTTACGAAGTATGTTTGTTACAAATGCGGTCGACAGGGTATATTTTCATTGTAGAATAATAATTAGGTAGGCTACTGCTATTGTATTGTCAAAAATTTTGCCTTCTATGTTATAACTTCTTTTCTAAGGTGACGATGGCTTTGAGGTTTTAATTCAATTTTGCTTGATTTAAGTTCGTCCATTTTGATGGTCATAGATTTTTCTTTTGGACTATAGGCCTAAATTATTCAATAATTTTAATAAATCAAAGCTTTTAAATTGAGGTTGCTCTATTTAGGTTTTAGCCTACATCTAATTAGATTAGGCTCCACAATACTTGAGTGTAAGCCTATAAATTAAAAAATTATATAAATTAAAAACTCTTTTCATCACGAACGGTTTAGGGGAATTACGTATTTATTTAAAAATAAGTAAGCAAATTCCCTTATTTGCTGCCTTGAAACGCAATTGCATAATAAAGTGAAGCATCGTGCTACATGTTTCAAATAATATTTCTATGTTGTTTATGTTTGTGTTTCATGATCGTTCGCGAGGGACGGGGCCGGGCGCGATGGGTTTACGGCTTCTGTAGCTCGCCTGTTGCTTGGTGTTGTAATGGCTTCAGCCATAAACGATAATTTACTACCATTGTGTGAGCGCTTAACGACTGAGTAACTCCAGAGAAATTACGGCACTGTCTTTAATTATGATACTTTGATACGATCGCGTTAAATGTGTCGTTTATTCAACTATCCAAGCTTCTTAACAGTGTATTCCGAGACATTCGTTTTTACAGTTACAAAAGCTTTGTTTTCAAAACAAGTACCACAACGATTTCAAGTAATACGTGTACTGTAGCACAATATCCCCCCTTATTTCTCTTTTTTCGGATGGACAGTGCATCTAAGCAATGGCATCACGAAAAAATTATAAACTTTGAGCACTTAGATCATATCATCAGTTATATATATACATAAAAAATGGAAACTAGGGATCAACCACCGATCGAAATCTGACAAAAGATTTAATTGGTCTGTACCAACACCTGCACAGGTGCATAGGTGGTGTTGTATGTAGGCCTACCCAATTTATTCTTCCAAAAGATTAATATTGGAGATTTGGAAGCCTGTAGGGCCTAGCCCTGTGAGCCTATGAGAATTTTCTAATGGGATTCTGCTCATCTACAGGACACTACCTTTCTAACGGCATACACTGATTTGCCCTACGATGCATATAAGCTGAGGAAAAAGGAGGAAAATAATCAGGCTTGCCTATTAATATATAGAAGACTAGATCCACAGGTCGAGAGTCTACCAAAATTCAATTTGATCAGGCCCACCTGGACCAAATAAGTTTCAAAAATATTTTATAACTGAACCATCTGCTCTTCATGATTTGCTCGCATTTGTTACAACAGCTGTCTAAATCAATTACCGTTCTTCCATAAGATTGACATTGAAAATTAAATAGCCTGTAGGGCGTAAGTCTGGGGAGGGGCGATATGAATTATAAGAGTTCCTGATGGTTTCTGCTCACCTACAGGACATACTCTTTCTAACGGTATGCTCGGATTTCTCTTATGTTGCACACAGGCTGAGAAAAAGGAGGAAAATAAACATGCTTGCTTGCTTATTAATATATAAATAGTATTGGTATGACAATAAATAAGTTAGTAGTTAATAAATAATAACACACTTGCTTATACAGTATGCTAACATTCCAGTTTATGCTGGAAATTAAAGTTTCCTATAGTTAAATTCTAAGTCTGTTAAATTGATTTCAATTCCTCTTTAATTTTTCGAATTAAACAACTGGCACACTTATACCAATCATCCGGTATATAAGCAATGTTTAAGTAAAACCCTAATTATCAAAGTAATTAAGGGATGTTACGCAATGTGAAAGGCAAGCGTCTCGGCGTGTCGTGACCTTGAGATGTCCGCACTCACGTAGCCTCAGTGTCTACTTGGAAGGTTTCATAGTATATATAATGTGGAATTATCTGCAAACCTTTAATTATTACAAGTCACAATAAAACGTATCGCTGACATGAAATTGCTCGTTTTATGGTCAACAATGTTCACTAAATTTTATGCTTTGCTATAAAACGTTTTGTGTAGCCTATTGAAGACACTGTATCTTAGTTTATTGATATTACGTTGCTTTCTTTACTTTTATTTCAAAGTCTATTGTTAATCTCATTGTTTAATTTACCAGAAAACGTACTAAATTTTAATATCATAAAAAGTTAATCAGTAATGATTTGAGTAAGTTTGCTTAGCTAAAAATATTCAAAATAAAATTTTGATTTCTATAAAGATACAAACAAATTGATGTTGGTTTAAAGAAATAGTTCAAAATTCTATAATTAATAAATCAAGGCTTGAAATTCTTAACTTAATATATTCAGGCCTATTGCGTACATTGTAATTATTAAACTATTTCAAACATTGTAATTGAGTTACAATATTGTATTATTATTATGTTGTGTTGTAAGTATTTAAATAAGCCATACAAAATGTTCTTGTAAATTACCTGTTGGTTGTTTCAAGGGTTGCCATGCCCAATCATGGCCATGGTTATCAAGTTACAGCTTGTCAAACCTATTATGATTATTAATTTTTTATCATACATTTTTACAATAACCAGTCTTTGTATAGTTCATATCAAATACAGTAGAGATGCAAGGAAATTAAATTAATTAGAATTTTGACTTTACAAGTTTGGAAATTGATCCAAATTCAAAATAATTTACTAAGAAAAACAACAACATACACAAACAACGTACAAAATGTGCTAAACAACTTTCCGAGGCCGAGACCAGTGAGAGGAAAGTAAGCCACTTATCAGCAACTATCCTGAACATATAGAGCACTCTCTTGTAGGTACTTATTTAGAGATAATACAACTGAAATACTTAATTCTACGAAGGGATATAGTTTGGTACTGAATTTAGTTAATTTGGTACTGAGTTTTCAATATGCAACGTTTACGGTAGTTCTCACAATAAACATTAAAATCTACCAAAAATAAATGTGGCATCAATAAATATTTAATAAAAGAATGATTATTAATACCTGAATATTTGTTTCTACTTGTTTTCGGATTGTTTATGAACAGTTTAAACCCAGTTTTACAGACATTTTACTGTGGTCACGAAAGTTGGCTGTGAAAACATTTTGTTTGAGTATATTTTTAACCAAGCGAAGAATTAACTAATGGTGCTATCTTAAACAAGTAAACTTTAGTAATAAGTCTGGGGTTTGGACCGTTACCCCTAAAAACGTAAAGATTGCCAAAGGCGTTAAAACGCACAAAAATGAAGAAAAAAAACAAATTCATTACTTATTAAATGTTTTACAAACCAGGTCAGTGGCTCAAAACCTCTTACCTATTTGGGAAATTGCCGTCCGTTTTTTCTTTTCAAAATTATATGCAAGAAAAACGTGAAATGCCTTTCAACGAATGGGTGATACATATTACAAACTATTTTCTTTACCAAAACTTGAACAATTAATTGGTTTGAGAACTAAAAAAGGTCTTGGGATGGGTCCTTGTGCTGTTTCCAGGCTTCCTTATTCTCTGTTATTGCGCGTGGTTCCTCTGTCCCGGATACGACGCATTGGTCGCGGTGCCGACGCCGACAATAGGACAAGAATGGATTCTCTGATTCTCGATCTGATTGTCCTTATTGTACTCGACTGAAAAGCCAACATATAAACCCTCCGTCGAAGATGAAGCGGAACTGACTTAGCAATAGTAAATAATTCTGGAAATATAATGGGATGTATAAAAATAAGTTTTCTACACGTGATGTCGTTTCTGAGCAAAACTCTAAAGTGAGTGCGGCCTTTAACATTTATATTGTATGTTAAAATGGTTAAATATCTAATAGGCCTATGCGAGTTATAACATATTTGTTAATACTTCTAACCTATCTAAATAATAAACTTTCGTGCATGTTCATCAAGCTTCTATAGAACTTTTATGAAGAGTTTTTAAGCTAAAAAAATCTAAAGACATGATGTACCGTAATAATACACAATCATTTATTTTATTACGTTTTAATTGTTGATATTTTCTTTCTCGACCAACAGTCAAGGACGTGTATATAGTTCATATTTGTTTATTTGGT
Organism: Neoaliturus tenellus; assembly: GCA_030545055.2. Taxonomy (NCBI): domain Eukaryota; kingdom Metazoa; phylum Arthropoda; class Insecta; order Hemiptera; family Cicadellidae; genus Neoaliturus; species Neoaliturus tenellus. Next base: position 188,402,300 of record CM061531.1, on the reverse strand, counting down.
GTAATGTCAACAAAACTCCAACCTTCAACGTCCTAAATAAGTTGTCAACAATAAATTGCGTTATAAAATGAGTAATTGCAACAATTCTTACTCTACATAAGCCTGACCACCCTTGTGGAACAGATTTCCTTCACACCACTGCAGCTTTCACAGACTTCCTCGATCGCTTTCCCCCTAGGGCCTTGCAATTGACTGTTCAACCGTAACTGGGAAGTTATGCAGTTTGTTTACACGCTCTGATATAACCATTATTCCCATATAGCCTACACCAGATTTGCACACTGCACTAAGGTGACCAAACTGGATCTTTGATGAGGAATTGTATTAAAATAGTTTTAACAGATTTACAGTACAAGATTATGTTTAACTAAGTGACTCAGTTATTTGAAAAACATTTCAAATGTATTTGTTGTATAGGCAGATCAACTTTCCCTTTAGGTAGGCCTATGTTATTTATTAATATCATTCTGTAGCTTTATTGATCTGAGTGGAATAAATTATTATATATACTAAACAAAATCAGATTAGTTTTTAATTGTGTTGACTTACAAACAAACTCAATATAAGTTGAAATCAACATTCTATTAATACCTTGGATTATGAAATGCTTTTACCGGTACTACAGTAATATATATTGAAAACCACTATTTAAACTTTATTTATTTAATTACCTACTTCAGACATTTGTAATAAAATATTAATAAGGCTGAATGTAAACCACACACATACAGGCTAACGCATGCTAGCCCAAAACTTATGGTATGAAATTTTATTTCTTTTCTTGAAACAACGAAACAACGATACACCGACATGGTACGTATTTTAAGGTCAGTATGTGTGATGGATCAGAAGAGGTGTAGCTTTGTTACTGACAAGTAGCAGCTGATTCATTTGCCAGGATTATTAAATTAATAGCCCGATGACCAAAGGCAGCTGGGTCCGGTTTGGAACCATCACACAAAGCACTAATTTTTCTCAGTGAACAGCCAACTTTCAGATTCAAAGACGAGCTCTATCACTTCATATAGAGCCAATGACCTAGGTTGCTCATAGCGACCGATGGATGCATGTTGCAGACAGGCTGTGTGTGCTGCCCAGAACGGCCAGTTACTACTCCTCCGCCCAGGTCTGTGACAAGTTGAGCTCCACTCCCTTCAACTGTGTCGTGGCTACAGACAGGTAAACTAAGCACGGTGGTTGTCAGTGATTAGGAGTTATTTAAACCTGATGATAATTTAAAATTGCAAACATCTATTTTACAAACGTCTTGTAAGGCTGATTATGATATGTTTGAGGACGAGGAGAGAACCTAGATATCTTTATCTTTATCTATTTTCAAAGAATAAGACATACAAGTTAATTGTTAATTACTCAGAAAAAAATAAACCTCAGAAGGATTAATGGTATCTTAACCAAAGTAGAAAAATATTTTAAAAGTGAACAAAATACTAATGCAAAATGTCAACTGTTTTGGACATAAATTATATATTTACTAGAGGAAACTGTGCAGCGCAACGAGCTGCATGTATCGAAGCACATAGTAATCAGACATATTTCTCCATGGTAATTTATTCAAATACTTTGAATGAAAATTAAATGAAATTGCAAATTAACTTACACCTTGCTTTGATGTTTCATTAATAAATCTTCACCAATAATTCTCCAACTTCATACTGTGATAGTGTTAAAATATGGTGGCTGTTCTTTTACCTGTGAATACGTGATGGTTCTTATTAGGCCAACCTGTCTTGGGGGCTCTGCTTTAAAAACTCCTTTTATCTATACTGAAGGTTCAAATCCCATGTGCTAAAATGTAGTATTCTGGTTTTTGTTTTCTTTTGATGTTGTTTCGTTACCTACACGACAACTCAAAAGACTTATGTTAAAAATTGCAATTTCCAAACTTATTTTTAGACACAAAAAGGAATTTTTCTGGAATTGACATCTGGAGTGAACTTAATTACATGTTTACAATTACAAATGGGGTTTATACACATCAGTATAAAAGTTCATTCTGAATCCACCCGCTACATTTTAAGAAAAATTTAAACATCGCAATAGGCAATTCTTATATTATAGTATGGAAATTGTGTCGACAATTCAGTACCAGTAGTTCAATTGATTCTCTTCTAGCAATGTTTACAGAACCAAATAAGTAGGGACATTCCATGTTAAAACAATTTTGTTTTGCCCTCGAAAACTAGTGGAAAATAAAGCGCTGATGCTAGTACCATTGACTATGTACACCAACGTGAATAGACCTCTCATCCAATGCATTTAGTTTGAGGCAAAAATTTGGAAGTTCGGTGTACGCGGCACCAGAGTCGCTGCCATCGATGTTGTTATTATTCAGCTGAATTTACAGTGCTGCAAAAACACTTTACCAAAACATGAACATAACTTTCAGTAATAAAATGTTTCATCCTTGGTTGAGAAGAGTGGTAATACTGATTTATCTATCATATGTTACGTGTACTTCCATGTACGCCACACGAGATCGCACCACCGTCAATAGGTTTCACACACGCCTATGCTATGAGAAGTCTACTCACTTAGTGTACATGTCAATGCTAGTACTACTTCTCTTAGTCAGGAGAAGCTTTTTTCGACCTCTTAAAGATAAAAATGAGCATACTTGTTTACAAAAAACTCAACACAATAACTACTTCTGCAAAATATTTCTAGCCATCTGGTTCCATCCAACCAATTAGCGTAATCCTTAAATACCCCTGTCGCAGCAGACCTAAGTACTCAGCGAATTTCCAATGGAGTTGTGGTATTTTTCTAAATCAACATAAAAGCCATGAGGTTGAGTACATAGGTTTGCCGCCATATGAGTTTTGTTATTATATATAAGTTAAATCCTCCTAGTAAATGTACATACCACATTTGATCAAACTATGGAAGGCTACTCTTTTCAATTTCCCTATAAAACCCATGGGGGAAAGTATGTAGATTCACCACCATTTGGGCTCTGTAAGCAAATATAGTTGAACCTTTTCCTAATTAATGTAAATACCAAATTTTATCAAGATATGTCTATAAATAAGCGAGGTAGAGGGTTTTATTTCCCCTAAGAATAACATGGCAAACATATTTTTGAATTTTCTCTGTAACTATTTAAGCTAATTCAAAATGATAAATTGTTTTTGTAGCTCTATTGAATGGTTTATGTTAAAATTGTTGGATTTAAAAACTTAAGGTCAAATAATGCCAAAAACACATTTTTAAGCTAACATTTTTTAAAACCTCGTTACTATGATCCGATCATTCTGGTTCGCGAACTCATTCAAGTAGATGCTGGCTTACACCTCTGTACCAAATTTCATCAAAATTAGAGGTTTAATTCAAAAGTTATCATGTTCAGGGACGCATACATATACATAAATTTGAACGAACGGTATTTTTGACATCTGTAGACCTCTAAGCAAAAAATTATGATGGTCTCAGACTTAAATCTTACCATGACTACTACCGTAATAACGTTATCCCTATATGGAAATTCGCTAATATTCACTATAGGGTAATTTGCTAAAATTAATTCTTGGTGTCTGTCTGTGTTTCAAGGGCGGCGTTTTCCCTTCCCTATAAGGTAGTCCCTACTTGTTTGGTTTTGTATACATTGCTTCTATTCAGCTTCTAACATGTGTTAGTCTATTTTATTATCAACAGCTGTTTTATTTTGCAATTCAATGAAAATTATCCTCCATGTTAATCTTGTGGACAAAACACAAAATTTAAGGGCTTCCCATCCCCTTCAAGATAAAAATATCAAAAACCTAAAACTCTATTATTGCAAAACTACAAACAGACGAATCTTAAATATAAGCATAGGTCAAGCTGTGCATTAAATTAAAGGTCTTTATTATTAGAGAATAATGCGGCAAATTCGACTTCAAAAGGACGACCAGGTCAAAAATGGGAGACTATCAATCTTGCTCCGAATACAAAGCTCTTTAAAATTATTAAAATGTTTAGTTGAATAGCAACTATACATGGAGTATCAACAAAAACTTCAAAATCAATGCTTGTATCAAATCACGTAGGCCAATGCAGTTTCCCTGGCTACTTCCATTAGGGACGTCCCATAAAGGAAGTCTCTTGTGAAAAACTATATCGCCCTACATCATATTATGATACACAATTTTAAAAGGCTTTGCATCCTGAGAAATTTGCCACAAACCCAACCTCAACAGGTCGAGTGTATCGGGAGTTAAAGAATTTTTGTTCTTGGTAATATGATTTTAATGTAAAGTTTGATTGTAACTTTAAAGTTTTACAATCAACTTTAAACTTCTAAGTTTAAATCAACTTTAAAGTTACAATTTGCCATTTTTTACTCTGTGGGTTTTTAAGGTCGGGTTTGAGGTATTGTTCTCTATTAATAGAGACCGTTAATTTGATGTACATCTTGACCTATGCTTACATTTAAGATTTCTTCCGACTCCTTGTGGACCTTCCCCCTTTGGAGGTTCAAAGACAATAAGTACTTTGGGAAGTAGACCTTACCCTAAAATAATTTGCAAATTTTTAGTTTTATTACTTAAATACTTTTAAAGATATTACATTGTCTCTTAACTTTTTTCCACCCTGTACATAGGTTGTATTTTTACGCTCTTTCAAAGTATCTAAGTTAAAATTGTAAAACTTTAAAAACTAAGATTGAAAAAGAAACCATATTTGAACTTTTTGAAAACCCATAAAACGCCGTTCCTATAAACCGATTATGCTGGTTCGCAATCTCATAAAAATAGACCTGTCCTACATCTCCATAAAAAATTTCCTCAAATTCGGAGGTCTCTATTAAAAGTTATTAGTACCACGGACACACACATATATGAAAATGAACAATTGGTGTTTTTGGCTTCTTTAAACCTCAAATATTCCCTATTGGAAATTCATTAAAATGTGTCAGGAGTTAACTAAATAGCTTTGTGTTCTTTTTAATTTTATCAGGAGCGTTAGTTATAGCCTTTGTATACATTTTTTTAATACCTTCAACCTTGTTTAGTTTAATTGTATAATTTCTGCTCGCTGAATTAAACCTTGAGGTTTTCTACTAAAATTATTATAGACAGATAATTATTTTCAGGCTTAGTTGTATGAATAAAATTATTGACGAAGACGCAGATTTCGCTGTTTTTGAAGCTGAAGACCTTCTAGTAGCTGCAAACAATAATCGGTTATCTGACATTCTAATAACCCATAGAATACATGCTACTGATGATAGTAAGTAAATTTTAAAATTGACTTGTCAAATATTTGTGGTTTTAATTTATTGTAGGAGTTTAAGAGGGAGCTAAATTGTCAGTCCTAGTGGACGTTGCTGAAACTACCTGAATACGTTTTGCATCGATTACAAGCATACTGAGGGCGAGAAACAATATGTAGTATTCGGTGCAAAACACAGTGGATAAAGAAAAGCTGCTGTACTTCAGCACGTGTGAGACCCAAAACTCAGGTAGATGGTGGTGAGAGGGAAGGAGATTTGGCCACGGAAAGTAGGCCTTTTAATTAATACATGCTATTCATTGGATACATTCATTGTCCAGCAGTTTCAGTGTCTTCCCACAGAGGCTGTCAGTATCGGGGTCTCGCAGGTCAAAAATTCAACGTGCAGTGTTTCACCTGCTCCCACTTTTTGTCTTTATTTTAAGTCAAATAAAAGTGGAAGTAATTTTAAATGAAAGATAGGGACTTAAGCTGTTTTACCTATTTTTAGCGAATTTCCCATAGGGAAATAAGCTAGTACCGTAGGTCTCATGGTAAGACCTAAGCCCGGGACCATGTTACTTTTTCGTTTTTAGGTGCACAGGGAACAAAAATAATAGTCACTAAAATTTTTATATATTTATATATATGTATATACAGGGTGTCCCGGAACTCTCTGGAACCCTTTTGTACATTTGTTCCTTGCATCAAGACAAGAAAAAAACATCATTCAAATAGGGGTCTAAAATCCATCGTTTAGCCGCTAGCCGCCATTTTGTTTTTTTCACGTAATAATTTTTATTTCCGTGACGGATGGATGTATTCAGTTCATATTTGGTGTGAATCTCTATCATACTAATGTACAATTTCAGGAAAAAAACTAATTTTTTCCACTGTGTATTTTCAAAATGGCGGCCATTTTTAATTTTCAAACTAAAATATCTCAAATTCGGTAAATTTTTTAAAAATTTTATTATGTACAAAAAAGCAGCTAAATTAAGTTATCTAACCAACGGTACCAAGTTTGTAAGGATCTGATAACAAATAACGGAGTTATTGCGATTTTTCTGTGAAAATGGCCATCATTTGCATTAATTATAATGCAAAATCAATGTTTTTTTGGAGAAAAATCGCAATAACTCCGTTATTTGTAATCAGATCCTTACAAATTTGGTACCGTTGGTTAGATAATTAAATTTGACAACTTTTTTGTACAAAATAAAATTTTTTGAAATTTACCAAATCTGAGATATTTGAGTTTGAAAATTTAAAATGGCCGCCATTTTGAAAATACACAGTGGAAAAAATTAATTTTTTTCCTGAAAATGTACATTAGTATGATGAAGATTCATACCAAATATGAACTGAATACATCCATCCGTTACGGAAATAAAAATTATTACGTGAAAAAAACAAAATGGCGGCTAGCGGCTAAACGATGGATTTTAGACCCCTATTTGTACGATGTGTTTTTCTTGTCTTGATGCAAGGAACAAATATACAAAAGGGTTCCAGAGAGTTCCGGGACACCCTGTATATATGTATATATATTATATGTATGTGTCCCTAGACACGATAACTCTCGTAAAAACGGTCCGATCGACTCCAAATTTGGTAGATATGTGTAATCCTACGTTTATTCGGATGAGTTTGTAAACCAGACATATCGACCTACCGGAAGGGGTAGTTTTGAGGGGGTTTGTACCCCAAAAATGAGATTTTTGCTTTTTTCATATGTAATTTTTTTTAATTTTAAATTTGTATTTTGACTATTGGATTTAGCTCAAAAAAACACACAATTTAGTATCTTGAAGCTTTGCTCTATCTCCATTGGTTACCGAGATATTAAAAATTCTAAAGACAGTACATTGTATTTTGAGGCTCCAATGTTAATCTTACGGAGAATAAGGATGTGTTAATATTTCAATTATTAACCAATATTTTTGGATGAAACTTGGTATTTAGCTTCATTTGGTTGAGATTCAACCATGTATGTAAAAAAAATCTTCGTTTTTGTACTTATCATTGAAGCAAACCTGCATAATCTTTTCCCACGTTAATCATATGGAGAATAGGCAAACTCTTTTAATTATGGACAGATATTGATGAAACTTAGTATATGGCTTCATATATATTCTAGATACTGTGATATGGTCCAAATAAATTTTTTTATGCTTAAAATCTAGTGTTTTAGTGTTCCCCATGGCAGCATACCTGCATACTCTTTCCCTGTATGTATCATTAGGAGAATAGACAATATTTCCTATTTATGAGCACTTAATGAAATTTTATTTACAAGTTCTTCTGGTCAAAATTAATATTACTAATTTGGAAGTTCGCTGAGTACGCAGGTCTGCTGCTACGGGGTGTATTGATTTTTTATATATTTTAAATTCATGTGGAGCTATAATAAAGCAAAGTTGATTCAACTTTGATCAACTATGATAGTAGTGGGGAAGGGGGGCTTCTGGAACAGTTCAAGGTCACCCGAGCGATGACGTCACCGATGACGTCATCGAGGTCAATGACCTCATCGATTGCATCATCGATGACGTCATCCTCAATGACGTCACTTCCATGACGTCACACCCATGACGTCACAGAAATGACGTGCTGATGACGTCATCACCCCTTACGTCACCAAGATGAAGTCATCGATGACTCAAAGGTCAAGGTCACGCTGAAACCTAAAATTTTTTAGCACTTTTGCTGTTCCCCACACTCCGCTCCGAGTTTTAGTCAGAGTCCTCGTGACCTTGACGACTTGGAGCGAAATTAGATGAGAAACAGCAAAAGTGCCGAGGAAACTTGAAGTTTGCAAAGTGACTCTGCCTAAACCCGGTGACCTTGAACTGGCCCAGAAGCCCCCATTCGACCATTACTGCAACCGCGATGTGCACCCTACGACAGACACCGAGCGACTGACTGTCCAGCTCCGCGCACTCTAGGTATATTGGCTGGAGAGACTAAGACTCTAAACCGTCAGGAATGGGAGTAACTAACTGGACTTTGCAAGGAAAAGTCATTTCTTCCAATATTCTAAACAAATCTTCATCAGTAAAACTTACATTAGCCTGTTTGGTATAAAACGTAGGGTGTCCGCGCAACAGTTTACGCCACTTAGCTAAAGTCGAAACCCGCTTGACCTTGAGCGGTGGACACTGAGCAACTAATAAAGACTTAACACGGCTAAGTTTCTTACCCAAAGTGTCTCGCGACATGGCTTCCCCTCACAAAAGTCCGCACAATACTGAGAGACTGTTGGTAGCGCATGAGCCAAGGCAAAAGTGGTGGGGGGTAACAGCAGGAGTGGGGGAAGGTCACAGTGGTGGGGGAAGGTGAGGTTGTACGCTGCGGTATCGCATCACTTCACCATGAGCTGTCCTACAGTTAACACACTGTTCTCCCGGCCCGAGTTGGCACTAGAAGAAATATTCCTGTACAGCTTAGGCTGTGAGGGGCGAGGAAGCAAAGTCAAAGTGGAGGTTTTGTTAAACTCCAAGATGAAAAGTCTTCTAAATAAACTGATTGTATCCCTGCAATCTCCAATAACTCTAAAGAAATAGTTACGTCATGGGTGTGACGTCATGGAAGTGACGTCATTGAGGATGACGTCATCGATGATGCAATCGATGAGGTCATTGACCTCGATGACGTCATCGGTGACGTCATCGCTCGGGTGACCTTGAACTGTTCCAGAAGCCCCCATTCCCCACTACTTATGATCGTTTATATTTTGATATGGATTCAAAATATAAAAAATAAAATTGAATATCAAATAGCCAAGTTCTCTATCTTTCATTAAAAACCCCTCCCACTTTTAGCGGACTTAAAATAGTCGCGAAATAGGAGCAGGTGAAGCACTGCCTGACGTTCTTAGAGCAGCTAGCTCCCTCTTACGTCTTTTGAACTGTGAATAAAATTTTGTATTCAATTTCTAACTAATTACTGTAGTTTGCTGCAGATTTTTGGAAGTCAGAATTTTTCCAGTTTACAGCATTAAGTTTTATTCACTTAAACTACATGCACTAAAATCAGTGCTGCCGTTTATTCAGTCCATCACATCATGTAGACAGTAGTATATTTTCTTAAATAAACAAATTAATAATTCATGCCTCCCTTTTTTAGGAAAATGGGAATTTGCTGTCGTGGCTGTGGTGTCAAATAAAGCAAAAATTTCAAAGTTGTCAGATCTAAAGAACAAGAAACTTTGTCACCCTGGATATGATCCTTTTGCTGTCAACTACGACTGGAGTGAAGTATTTTCTTTGGTTAGTGTTTACAAATAATTGTTTTAAATTAACGTTTACAAATAATACATTAATCACAACAATCATTAATTTTTAAAAGTAAAGTATGAGTATGAGCAAATTTAAACACTAGAAAAATTTGGTGCACTAGCTAGAATTAAATGGGTCTAGAATTATAGAAACAAAATAAAAAAAATCATTTATATTTGAAGAAAGAAATGTTTAAAATTATTTTTATTAAAAGTCGGTTTTGATGAAACAATTTTAGTGCCTACTAACTTCCAAGTCTTTACAGTATAAGGTAAATTCCATTTCAATTAAATCATTTGTTGTTTGCAGACTCTAGCATTACTTAATTAGAGGGAAACTGGTTCTGAGACAAAGAACTAACATGATGTCAATAGGTCTTGACTCATGTCTCAAACTGGATTGATTGCATCGATATCTACATCGTTTGTGTATCAGTTGTGGTCTCTAACAACAACTTGGTTAGGATCTTGAAAAAAGACAAAACTATTTTTATATACCATGTCACAAATTTGTAGACTTTCAAAACAACAACAACTTTAAGTTAAATAAAAAAAATAAACATTTTATGACAATTTGGGAGTGAAACAGCAGTAGTGCTTTCCCTGGGCAAATCAGTAAGATATAAGAATTATTGGTTCTATGGATATACCAGCCGATAGCCTTTAAGAAATTACGGGTAATCTTAAAGAGTATTATTAATTAAATTAATAAAAATGTGATGTGTGTAAGTTTTACTTTCCAAATAGTTTCCTATGATAATCCTGACAGTGTCTTATATAGTATATTTCGTCACAAGGGCCGAAAGTGGCGTTTTGCAGGCCCCGAGATTGTGTTTCAAGTTCGAGACGAAGTCGAGAACTTGAAACGATCGAGGGTTGGCAAAACGCTTTCGGCCCGAGTTATGAACGATATTTTTCATCACACTACACAATTCAATAAATTCTTAACAAGTTAAAAAATTACTTTTTCGTTCATAACAAACAAAACCAACTTCAACTAACCTAGCGAGACGTACTGCTTGAGTTTCTGGTTGCTAGGCAACCACTTCACATCAGGTAAGGCCACATAAACTAATACTCTAACGGTAAGTGACTACAGCTGATTTCAAGGGAAAAGCACTATTTTCCCATCTACGTCATACATACTTAACAGTTGCTATCAGCTGAACTACTAACTACGTCACTGATTTGTTATTTGTTGTTGTTGTTGTTGTTGTTGTTGTTAAATACCTTCTAATATTCTAGATTTCTCTGCTACCGTTTTCATTAGGGCCTACCGCCCTAGGCCGGAAAATTTTGCCGGCCTAGGCCTGCAAAACAGGTGTTTCGTAGGTAGAAGTGAGGGTCGAAAACAGGTGATATCGATGTAGTGTGATGAAAATAACATAACGTAATAATTACAACACAATAATAACAATGTTATAACACAATAATTAACTATACAGGGTTAGGCAAAAGTCTGGACACCCCCAGTTAACTTTTTAACGCGTTGCAGTAGGAAAACCAAACTCGGCACATGTTAACAACATGAAAAACTGCACTTTTTCATCAACTACACAACTTTGCCCCTGCCCCCAAAATGGGCTATTTTGAGGGCAGTCCCAAATTTTCAAATGTAAACCCCTATTGAATGACCCCTCATTTTAAACGGTTTATCAAGAGAAATTAAATGGCGCAAACCGGAGGTTGATATCTCATTTCTAACCAAAATGGCAGCCATTTTAAAATTCGAGGAGGGTAAATTGACATTTGTTGAAATTAAAAATCGGAAAATAGCTTTTTTAGAATTGGGAATATCTGGAATTATTTTAGAATTGAACTTACTAGTTCATTTCTGCTACTAGGTTCAATTCTAAAATAATTCTAGAAATTATAAATTCTAAAAAGCTATTTTCCGATTTAATTTTAACACATTGTCAATTTACCCTTCTCGAATTTTAAAATGGCTGCCATTTTGGTTAGAGATGAGATATCGACATCCGGTTTGTGCCATTCAATTTCTCTTGATAAACCGTTTAAAATGAGGGGTCACTCAATAAGGGTTTACATTTGAAAATTTGGGGCTGCCCACAAAATACCCCATTTTGGGGGCAGGGGCAAAGTTGTGTAGTTGATGAAAAAGTGCAGTTTTTCATGTTGTTAACATGTGCAGAGTTTGGTTTTCCTACTGCAACGTGTTAAAAAATTAATTGGGGGTGTCCAGACTTATACTTGCTTGCCCATCTCAAATTTTTAAATGGCTGCCATTTTGGTTAGGGGTGAGATATCGACCTCCAGTTTGCGCCATTTAATTTTTCTTGATACACCGTTTAAAATGAGGGGTCATTCAATAGGGGTTTACATTTGAAAATTTGGGACTGCCCTCAAAATAGCCCATTTTGGGGGCAGGGGCAAAGTTGTGTAGTTGATGAAAAAGTGCAGTTTTTCATGTTGTTAACATGTGCGGAGTTTGGTTTTCCTACTGCAACGCGTTAAAAAGTTAACTGGGGGTGTCCAGACTTTTGCCTAACGCTGTGTATAACATACCGGTAATAATTAAACATAATAATTTTTACTATTTCTTCAACAATGTGAAGTTATATTACTGCCTACCGTAAATAGTTATATAAATTTACTGAAGCATATAAGCCTACATTAAAATCTCAAAATTTAAACCCATTGTAACAGACCTCCCAATAAATTTCCAATCTAATTTTGGATATTTTGATATTTTTACTCTTAAACACTATGGGAATGAGTATTGGTTTGCTTAATTTGGGGTGTTTCACACAAATGTAGGTTAAATCCTACCTAGTAAAGGTACATAAAAACATTTTATCCAATTAACACCATGGGAATGAGTACTTTATGTAGATTTGCCTTCGTGTAGATGTTGTAAGCAAATATAAATTGAAACCTGCATAGTAAAAACCAAATTGTTTTATGTTAGCTCAATAAATAAGTGAGGTAACACTGCCAACAGGTTAATTTTTTAACGAATTTTAAACATTAGTTTAACATTTTAACATACAGAAGAACCTCCCATATCGGATGGAAAGGCCAAAAAGTCGGATATCTGGAGGAGCAAATGAAACACTTTCCTAGGTAGAAAAACAGATAATATTTGTACATATTGCCATTCAAATAACGAATAGTTTCACATTTCGACAGGCTTAGCAAAGACTGGAGCGCAGAAATCACAGATAGACGATCAGACACAAGGTAGGATATCGGGAGGAGTCGGTTATCGGAGGTCGGATAACGGAGGTTCTACTGTAGTTTAAATGACATACTTGAATAATTTAACTAGCGTTATTAATTTGTTCGTTGTCATTACGGGCACTCAAATAGCTACCAGTGTATAATCTATAGTCTACTTGTAGATTGAAAGACGGTTCATCAAATTGACTATCAACGATTATATTAATGTGTTTTTATATTTTTTTAATAAAAATATTACATAAAAAATTATATATAACAATATTTAAATAACAGTAAATTAATCAACTTAAAAATATAATGCCATTTAAAATTTTATATTTTCTTGTGTGGATCATTAGTCATTAATTAGATTATCACAAATTTGTTGTTAATTAAACAAAATATCCATTGGAAATTCACCGAGAACGCAGAACTGCGGCGATGGGTTTATTCATATATATATATATATATATATATATTAATCACTTTAGGAAACAGATAAATTTTGTCCTACTACTTTAAAGTAATTCAACATAAGTGCAGCACTTAGATTAGAAACATAAAAATTACTTTGTCAACATGAGTAATGTTTATTAACATGACTGTTTTTGTTTGTTTTTCAGTATTTTGAGAATCGAGTTGCACCTCAGAACTGTGAAAAAGACATTTCAATTGAAGAAAACCGAGTTAAAGTTTTAGCTGAGTTTTTCGGAGAGTCTTGTAAACCTGGTTTATGGGCTTCAGATCCAGAATTAGATATTAAACTCAGTAAGTTGTCTGTTTCTTTTTTTATTGCTGTATTATAGATTGATTAAATAAGGAAAAATTATTTTTTATTTCGTGTGTTTTTATGCCGGTGGCATTTTTTAACGTTTTGACAGAGACCGGTCAAAATCCTGGTCTTGTTACTACCTTATGTCGACCAGTTGTTAGACAGCATCATTAATTAATAGCCCAATGACAAATGGCAACTGGGTCCAGAATCAATTATGGTTGAGAATTGAGAAATTCTACTCTACATCTTAATATTTTACTTTGAAGAATAATTAAAAATCAATGAAAGGTCAATTGGGTGAGTAATTGGCAAAATAGATAAAATTTATTTATCCTAAATCAGTTATTTCAACAAAAATAACTGAGTTTTTTCCACTTAAATAATATAATGGCTAATAAATTGTGTTAAGTTAAAACACAAAAACCTTCAGCACCACCTGGGACTCACTTTACATTGATCTCTCATTAATCTTTTAAAAATGTATTAATCCCTCTCAATCTTAAAATACCCCGTCGCAGCAGACCTGCGTACTCAGCAAATTTCCAATGGAATTACAGATTATTTACTTTCCCCATAAAAACACTATAAGATCGAATATGTAGGTTTGCTGCGATTGGGTGTTGTTAGTCTTTAGTTAAACAATAATTGGTAAATGTAAACACAAAATTGTATCAATCTCTGGCAATTTTTATTTTCCCCATAAACCCCATGGGGGTGAGTATGTAGGTTTGCCGCCATATGGGTTTTGTTAGCAAGTATAAGTTAAACGTTATCTAGATAATGCACATACCAAATTTGATTAAGTTATGTAAATAAATAAGCAGGATATAGGATTTTCTTGATTTCCCATAAGAATAACATGGAAAACACATTTTTGGATTTTCCCCGTAACCAGTTATGCTAAGATAAAAATTTAAAATACCAAATTGTTTGTTTTTAAGCTCTTTTAAATGGTTTCAGTTAAAATTGATGAACTAAAAAAGTTAAGGTCCAAAAATGCCAAAAACCCATTTTTGACCCCTTTGAAACCCCATAAAACCCCGTTCCCATAACCCAACAATGCTGGTTCGCGAACTCATGAAAATAGACCTGGTCTTACACCTTCATACCAAATTTCATCAAAATCGGAGGTCCCCTTCAAAAGTTATCAGTACCACGGACACACACACACACATATATATATATATATATATATATATATATATATATATATATATATATATATATATACATATACATATATATGAAAATGAACGAACGGTGTTTTTGGCATCTGGGGACCTCAACATGAAAAAGTAACATGGTCCCGGGCTTAGGTCTCACCATGGCTACCACCGTAATATCGTATTCCCTATAGGGAAAATCGCTATAAAAGAAAAAAGGAAGTGAAAAACAGAATTAATACCATTCATTGCCTTGCCTGTTCCGTATGAGGATTAATCACAAATTTTGCAAACCACTCTTTTATCTTTGCAATACTGCATTACTGAATAGTGTGCATCAGTGTGGCTTAGCTTGTGCACGTTATAGAAAATGACATCCATCTAAATAATGGTATAAAAGCCATTATTGGTACACTCATGGCAATGACTCTAGTGGGCTGTTCTGTGCAATATCGCTTCACCTGACATAAGAAATAGGGAGGCACTGGTTATGGAAAATACTAAGAACTTATGCACTCCACAGCTACATTTTCATAACCTTCCATCCAAGTCAAGCAGATTCTTCAAACAATTTGACAAACACAAACTTATTTTTCCATACTAACTGGTCTTCCTGAATCTTGAAATCTATCCAAGGTCATCATAGCTTTTTGATATCTGATCTATTCAACTGCGTTCTTTCCATCCTGGGTCTTTAGTGTGTAATATGATGGTGTGTCCATTTAACTGTTTCCAGTATCCCCGGTGGCGCTCAGGACGTCATCTGACATCAGTGCCACAGTTGACATTTTTAACATATTGAGCCTTATAGCACTAATCGGTACTCTTTTTCTTTAACTCAGTAGTTAGTTCATGATGAAAGGACTACAAATAGGTGTGTTTCTACAAAGACGAAAATTGGTTCGTTCTGCGCATCCCTCGAACTTGACGTAATTTGTTTTGATTTTAAACATGTGATCAGGTTTTACTCAAGTGTTTGTTTTCATTGAGTAATAGGTTATACACCTTGTAAGGGTGCTTTAAGATAAACTTTCCTTTTTCTTTCAAAAAGTTTAAATAATTTACTGTTGTTTTCATTTAAGTTTATTAAAGCAATCGGTGTCATTTTGTTTTATACTGTATTTTTGTTCTTTTAATAAATTGTTATGTTTTATTAAATTTCAGATGGTTTAAATTTAAGGATAGTATATTTTACTTTAAGAAAAACATTTTTTATAAACTAAAATTATTGTAGGTCTTTAAGCATAGAATAAAATTCCTACATAAATACTTACAGCGCAGTTAACTTTGAAACTAAAATGATATTGTGAGCAAAAACAAAATAACTTAGAACATAATTTAGGAAAGTTCTTCGTCATTCACTATTGGGTAGGTATACCTATGCCTAAAAGTGTATTTTAAGTGGCTTTAAAATGCGGCAGATACTTTTAAAAATATTCTACATTATTCTACAATCATTCTGCCTCGTCGTATAATTTAACGTTGCAAAACACAGTACAGAATATTTTTACAGACCTTGTAAACTGAGAAGAAAGAGAAACTCTCATGCTTCTTAGGTTAATTCAGACCTTTGTCAATAGTAACTAATCTTTTCAGTGTTAAATCGGTACGGCCTAATAGAGTATTTTTTCAATGCAATTTTATAGTGCTTTTGTCATTCAACACGTTGATTTTTTTAGAATATAGGTTATATAGGCTAACTATAAAAAACTTATGTTTTAAAATATAAGTTTCATAAAATTAAAAAAAACTTAAAGTTATTTTGTGTCTATCTTTTGTGTTATGGTGGTTAGGAAAACAAACTTAACTAATTAAAAATAATTTTAAAAACGAGCATATATACCAACTTTTTATTACAAAACTCAACAAATCGTCTATTTGAAAAACATAGGCTAAATGGTATAACATTGTTTACTCATTTAACTTCTTCATTTTACTAATGTCATCAAGGTTTTCATGACATTTGTTTAGTTTAGGTGTCTTACTCTGAGATAAGTCCAGGCCCGGACTGGCTCATTGAAAAGGGCGGTGGACAACCGTCGCCGAGGGCGCCCATAGGCCTATATATAAACCTTATTTTTGCCGCTCAATTTTTCGTGAGTTTCGCGGCAGTTTAATTTTTTTGGGATCCTTGTCAAAAATTAAAGTTATGGAAAAACTATCTTTGAAGCACAATGTACCAAGAAAAGCTTAGTGGCTTAAATAGCTTACGAGACAACTATATCATATATACAGGGTGTTTCAGAACTCCCTACCAATATTTTAGGGCATTGTTCCTGGGTTAAAAACATATCTAAATTTCATATTTAAATTGTCCGGAAGTCTTAAGTTACTCACACAGCCGCCATTTTGTTTTTTACACATAATAATTTTTATTTCCGTAACGGATGGTTGTATTCAGATCATATTTGGTATAAATCTTTATCATACCAATGAAGAAAAAAATTAATTTTTTCCATTGCATATTTTCAAAATGGCGGCCATTTTAAATTTTCAAACTCGAATATCTCAAAATCGGTAAATTTTATAAAAATTTTACAAGACACAAAAAAGTTGCCAAATTAAATTACCTAACCAATGGTGCCAAGTTTGTAAGGATCTGACAACAAATAACGGAGTTATTGAGATTTTTCTTCATAAAAACATTGATTTTGCTGTTAAAATGGCCTTATTTGCATTAAATTCAATGCAAAATCCATGTTTTTATGACGCGACAAAGCATGAAAAATACAACACCAGCGGTGCGTACAGGCGTTCGGAGAACTACTGCTCCCATCCCCAGAGTAAGCTCGCGGCTGCACAATCGTTTAAAATTCTTTGGTGTTCAAAATAATGTTGATACCATAAATAAAATACAAATCAGATACATTAAGTTTTGTAACCTTTATTTTTGTAACATGTCCAAGAGAGAGTAAAATTATTAAACAAACTACTAAATAGACTGAATTTCTTCAAAAGTCTAGACTGTAGGTCTAGTTGCAGTCTGATAAAGTTAGGCTATAGATTCAACAATATAGTAGTTTACATAGCATGCAGTTTTACAATTAAAACTACTTTGTCTTAATATTTTTGTTGTTGTAAAATTAAGTTTAATAAAATGAACTCTGCCACAACATGTAACCATTGCTTGACACACGTTTACTAGCGGGAAACACAACCAATGACTGGACTTATCGGAGGGGGCCCGAAAATAAGTTTGCAGGTTGGTCATAAAAAATCAGTTACGCCACTGCTACTCATCTAATTATTCTGAATAGTTACTGAATAGTTACTGAAATTAGATAGGTAGGTAGGAGGTGGTATGAATCATTTACTGTATTTATCATTTATTTATGCATTTTAATATTCTTACCCATGAGACAGTGAAAATATTTGGTGTGAATTTTTTTTACTAGGACGGGCACCTTCGGCGGCCTACCGCGAGGGCGCTGAGGGCGCCCGAGGAGGAGGGCGCACCGGGACACGTCCCGGTGTCCCGGTGGGCCAGTCCGGGCCTGGATAAGTCCCAATTCGAATTAGTCTAATAACAGCCTCGTCCGGCACTCCAAAGTCTGTTATCATTCGTTTAGGAAGTAAACAAACTTTTTTAACAATCTGTTTTTCCCTACAAACATTATTCCATTACCTCTATTAAAAACGTCCTCCACAATTAATGCAGCTTTAAAAAAAGTTACTGTCCGGTACACATATATGAGGATCGTCATTTGAGACTATTAACTATCCACAAACCCCCCTTTGACACAGTCTCAATCCAAGACATTTCTTCTCCACGTGAATAAGCTGCTTTTTAAGTGCTCATAAGAGAATCTTCCTAAGTTGGGACACTGTTTTTAAGCCACGTAGCCGGAAATATAATTAAATGCGTCTTCTGAAAACATACTCTCTGAGAATAATTGTATGTTTCTGAATGATTCCTCTTTGAATTGGTCGTTCTCACAATTTATGACTCAACACAGTTGAGAATATTCGCTGTTTGACACTTCTTTTCAGTATATCTATTTCAGACGATGGCCATTTCGTACTCTAGCACTTAAACACGTTTCTTCATCAGGCTCAACATTATATTTTAAGTTGAAAATGTTAGATGAGTGTTTGCCAATGATGTACCAAGATTCTGTAGCGAAACTGCAGTGCGTCTAGGTGATCGTAACTGCATCATTAGCTCTTATGTAGGATACGAAGTTTTCTAAGACGTCCTGTTTCAGTTTTGAAGTTAATAAATAATACAGTTGGTCAGTTTGATTGAGGTGAGAAAATAGGCAAACATTTCTTTAATGTAGGTCTAAACCCTAAAACTCAATTAAACGTGAAAAACTTAAACATTTTCCTATAAACAAACAGAAAAACACATCACCAAGAACGGCTTTTAAACATTTGACAATGTTATGATTTTTGATTGTTTATAAACATAATTTAATAACAGCTGATAACTCTCGAAACTGACGTCATCAAACCTGCGCAGTATCACACCTATGAGTAGTCCTTTACATCATGAGTTAGTTCTCTTAGTTTAAAACAATTTATGCTCAATACACTCATTGTTGTTATCTGCATTAACCCCATTTATTATAATACCCCCGTCGCAGCAGACCTGCATACTCAGCGAATTTCCAAATTAGTAATATTAATTTTGACCACATAAAACTGTAAACCAAATAAAATCACATGCTCATAAATAGGGAAATAAATATCTATTCTCCTTATGATAAATATAGGGAGAGTATGCAGGTATGCTGCCATAGGGAACACTAAAATTAGGTTTTTATCATAAAAAAATTTATTTCGACCATATGAAGCCATTTACTAAGTTTCATCAATATCTGTCAATTGCTAAAGAAGTTTGCCTATTCTCCATATGATTAACATAGGAAAAGAGTATGCAGGTTTGCTGCCATGATAAGTACAAAAACCAAGATTTTTTTACCATAAATGGATGAATCTCAAACAAATGAAGCTGAATTCCAAGTTTCATCGAAAAATATTGGTTAATGATTGAAATATTAACACATCAAAATTCTCCATAAGATTAACATTGGCGAAAAAAATACAATGTGCTGACTTTAGAATTTTTAATATCTTGGTAACCAATGGAGATAGAGTAAAGCTTAAAATTACTAAATTGTTGGTTTTTTTTTACCTAAATCCAATAGTTAAAATAAAAATTTAAAATTTTTAAAATTTACATATTAAAAAAGCAAAAAACCCATTTTTGGGGTACAAAACCCCCAAAACTACCCCTTCCGGTAGGTCGATATGTCTGGTTTACGAACTCATCCGAATAAACGTAGGAATACACATCTCTACCAAATTTGGGGTTAATCGGACCATTTTTATGAGAATTATCGTGTCTAGGGACACATACATATATACATATATATATATATATATATATATATATATATATATATATATATATATATATAATTTTTTTTTTTTAATGACTGTTATTTTTGGTCTCTGCTCACCTAAAAACGAAAAAGTAACATGGTCCCGGGCTTAGGTCTTACCATGAGACCTACGGTAATAGCTTATTCCCTATGGGAAATTCGCTAAAAGGGATAACCCAGTCAGAAAGTTGCAGCCACTCAGATATTTAAACATTTTTATTTTAAAGTAAAATATCCACTTTGAAATGCATGAGGCTTATTTGATATTTTCAATCTTTTTATAATGGCTGAACAACAATGCTTTTCTAAAATATAATTAATTCCAACCCAACTCGGCATATGAGTGCTGGTGTGGCCGTCAATGGTGTGAATAGTGGATGTGGCCAAACTACCTAGTTAAAGCCACAATTTGTTAAAGATAATACATATAAAATCCAGTCACTCTGTTCCATGCAATTAGAAGCGCATACTTTTTGTTGCAGTATAATTTGTTGGGGAACAGACTACGATAACTTTCAATGATATATCAAATTCAGGGCGGAAAGTGGCTTCTTGAAAACTTGCTAGTAACTCTAATCAATCCATTTGTGCAGCCTATTATGATGCAACTATTTAGTAATTTTAACATGTTCTTAAATTAATAACTTGTGACAAATCCAATTACTTATACTCTAATACGAGTAAGGGATATTTGTATGTATGTATGTATGTTTGCACACGGATCTCAAAAATGGCTCAAACAATTTCCTTCAAACTTAAATATTTTATATATTTCTTTTTTTTTTCAAATAACTTAGTTCTTGGATAAAAATAATATAAATACAGACCCTCTATGCCAAGAAAAATATTATTTCTTTGAAATCTTTAATTGAAATACAAAAAATCTAACATTGGTCTTATGGAGTTAAAAATCAAAACAAAGAAATAATGAAAACAGCTGACTCAACTGTCAAAAATGCACACCACGTGTTCCAATATAAACATGTGGTTTTGCATAGCAGGCAGTTACTAAATTATTAAATGGTAGCCTAGTACTGTATGGTAATTGAATTTATAATTTTTTAAATCGTACTTCATACTGCTGATTATGAATGTTTAGATAAATAAATTACATGTAAAAGTATATATCACTATTTTTAGACAGGGACCTCACATAGGCCTAGTGGCTATTTTAAGCTGAATGTGACTGAGAGATGAGTGTAGGATGATTGTGGCATGATCTTGTAGTCTTGTAACTGACTAAGGCCGACATTCTTCTTAGACAGGACTGTTAATTAATAACCAACAGCCAATGGCATCTAGGAACCTACAGTTTAACGTGGGGTCCGAACCAAAATATCGACCCCATATATACGAATTGGTCTAATTATGAGGATGGTCTTTATGGATGAACTAGTATTCACTAGTGCGGACGTTAATCCCCACTAGGAAATATTGCATCCACAAGCCATTGCTCATAACTATCCATAATACGTGACCTCCAAGAAGCTGGATTACAGGACGACGCTATTGACCAGGTCATGTTGGATTATATAACAACAAATCAATTTGTAGAACCCATAGATGTAAACAATGTATGTTTGTAAATATTTTCATAACTTTCCTCAGAAGCCAGTTTACAGAATCACTGATGATTAGGTTACATACCTTATTGTGCCGTCGTCAATCCATATAGTTTATCTGATAACTAGTTTTGGGACTGTTGTCCCATTTTCAAATCAGTAGAACGCCGCCGTCAAAACTTTAAAACACAGTCATATACTTTACATTTAAAAAAACACATAACACAACACACACGCGAACATTCAACAGTTAATTTGAGGTTGGCCAAGGAACAGCACAAGGTATGTAACCTAATCATCAGTCATTGATCAATCCTGGAGGCAAAAATGAATAAATTACAGAATCACTCCCTCAGCTCAACATACATATCTTCAAGTGCCATCATTTAATAGGGAAATGAGTAGAAACCAATTGTGTTATCTGGGCCCCAAGATATTTAACTGGTTTACTGATAAGCATGGTAAGGAGTTATTTGTTGGAAATAAGCCATGAGTAAAAATGAGAGTTCTTGATTGTGTGTCATTAGAAATTGATAGACCTAAATTATTGCATGTCATGTAACTTATTTAATGTATTTAACTTATTTAATGTATTAATTTAACTCATTTAATGCATTTAAATCAGTTAATTTATATAACTATTTAATTTATGTAACTTATTTAATTTATTTAACTTATTCAAGGTATGTTAATTATTTAACTGACTTAAATTTATTTAAATTGTCTGCACTTGTAACTGCTGATTTCTCTTTTTCCTGCTTTTAAAATGTATTGTTGTTTTGCTGCATATAAAAGCTACTTTGTTCATGAAAGTTAAAAAATACCCCCGTCGCAGCAGACCTGCGTACTCAGCGAATTTCCAAACGATCTTGAGATATTGTATTTTCCCAAAAAACACCATAGGAATGGGTATGTAGGTTTGCTGCCTTGGGATGTTGTTAGAAAATGTTAGTTTTGTTAGGAAATGTAATAGTTACGTTAGGTAAATGTCAAACTGTATCAATATTCGGCACTTTTTAATTTTCCCAATAAACCCCATGGGGGTGAGTACGTAGGTTTGCCGCCATGTGGGTGTTGTAAGGAAATATCAGTTGAACACTACCAAGTGAATGTACATACCAAATTTTATCAAGTTATTCCAATAAATATGCGAGATTCAGGGTTTCGTTGATTTCCCATAAGATTAACATGGAAAACCTATTTTTGGCTTTTCTCCGTAACTTGTTAAGCCAAGTTAAAAATTCAAAATACTTAAGGCGCGTCCGCACTGGCCGAACATTCGTGGGGAACTTGTACGGCGAACACAAAAAATCAACAAACATTCCTAACGAACAGTTACCGGCCATATGATTTATATTTTAAAAGGTTAACAACGAACATACAAAAGTTTGGAAGAACTTTGTTCGGCGAACATGTTCGGCCAGTGCGGACGCGGCTTAAATTGTTTGTTTATCGTATGCGGACATTCAGATATTCTTGCGGACTTATACCTGTTCGTTTCAGTTAAAACAGTTAAAATTGTTAAATTTTGAAAATTACGCTCCAGAAATGCAAAAAACCCATTTATGACCCTTTTGAAACCCCATAAAACCCTTTTCCCATAACCCGATCATGCTGGTTCGCAAACTCATGAAAATAGACCTAGTCTTACACCTTCATACCAAATTTCTTAAAAATCAGAGTCCCCTTCAAAAGTTATCAGTACCACGGACACACAGATATATATATATATATATATATATATATATATATATATATATATATATGAAAATGAACGAACGATGTTTTTGGCTTCTGGGGACCTAAAAATGAAAAAGTAACATGGTCCCGGGCTTAGGTCTTACCATGGCTACTACCGTAATAGCATATTCCCTGTAGTCCAATGCTGTTCTCTTTTATACATTTTATTCTAATTTGTTACTCGTACATCTGTGGTTCTCTATTGAAAATCTCGCAAGATGCATCACTTGCCATGCTCATCTGTACTTATTTAATACGCTATAAGTGTTTTTTTGTGTAGAGAACTCCTCCTACAATTCTCAACCGATTTTCAAGGTTTTGGTATCGTTGGATAAAGCTAGGTCTGCAGTTGTTTCTGCCAAAAATTGATGACAATCGGACTTAAAATAAGGGCGCTCTCCACTAAATAAATTTTAAATTTCCCCATTAGAATAACATTGAAATTGGTTTCAGCATTTTAAACATCTGTTAACATAAAGCTGTAGTTTTTTGTGATCACTGATATTCACAATATTGGATTGGTCGATTTCATTGATTTAGAGCTGAATGTAACTTTTGTATTGTATCAAAATAAATTGCTCGATGTCGAGCAACACATGCACTAGTATAATTATAATACATTATCGTCCTTCTTATTTTCCTGTTAATCTTCGGTCTTCCAATATACCTTGGGTTATGCCTGGACAAGTTTAAAACTGACTTATACCTACCAGTTGAGAAGTTGACATTGCTTACAGAAAACTAAGGCCGGCCGCACACCAAAACGGACGCGACGTGACGCGACAAGACAAAGCATTTTACGACTTCGCGAACGAGGGTAAAAACATATTATTAAATGGAAAATCCATACACTATTAAACATATGTTATTGCCTTCGCTCGCAAAGTCATAAAAGGTTTCGTCGGGTCTTGTCTTGTCTCGTCGCGTCCGTTTCAGTGTGCGGCCGGCCTAAGTTGTCATTCCATGTGGTAAGTTGGCTGTCTACCATGACGAATTTCCCTTCCCTCATGATCCGTGTTCGAGACAGTGAGAGGTTCATGTCACCCTGCGGACATGGAGACCCCAGGCTGGGAGACGTGAGTGGGTAGTCGGTTGGATGGCCAGACGAAGGGCAGAGTGGGGTCTGTCCGTTTGTTGAATAAAAAGCATTTTTCACTTTGGCATAGAAGTTGGCCTTATTGGTGGCCAATTGTCTACTCTCCCACTTCTCAATCTTCCCTTTCCTTGAATATATCGTCTTTCCGACACAAAATGCCCATTAGAGGCCGACATACTTAGCAGTTCAGCTGGAGTCTCTTTATCTACAGCTAACAACAATAATGCAGGGTTAAGGCTTTCAAGATTATAATAAGGCATGAAATGAGGGAGAAATTGAAATAATGAATTTTTGTGCACAGAACAAAAGTATGGCAAGTTGTGCGGGCTTTGTGATGTGCCGAGTCTCTGCTCTCAGAGGGACAAGTACTGGGGACGTCAAGGCGCTCTCTACTGCCTATCTGACTGTCTGGGGGATGTGGCCTGGTCCATGCTCAAGGATGCGAGACTGCACTTTAATGTGAGTAATGTATAGAGGCTAGTGTGTCAGACCATTGATCATGCATTTTTGTGGCTAATGAAAGAGTTCATAAAAAATATTAGAATTCAAAAGTTGAGTTTTTTGCTTCATTTTTTACTTTAATTAATGTAGTGCCACAGCGGTGCAGGTGCAGGTGTGACAGCGGCCTACGTTATATTACCTAGGGCTCCCTCCTGAAACATAATATTGGTTCAGTGTGGGCTTAGCTATTGCCGGTAGAGGTTATTTGGCTTGCCACTTGTTGTACCAGTCCATATACTCGGTTTGTTGTAATTTGTTTCCCAGTCCTACCATTTTTATTGGTGCGGGGGGTGGACAAAGTAATAGTGTTATCTATGGCCATAGTATCACAATATACTATCAAAAACAGTGTTATTACAATGGCGGTGGGTGGAGTTGTACATGGATTTCACATTTTCTTTTTTCCTAAATATTGTAGTTTTAATGTATTTGAAAAATTATAAGTACGAGTAGTTTTCATTACTAGTCTCGAAAGTGACTTATTGCGGGGAGGGATTGCATTTACGCGCTTCGGCCGAGCTTGGAAAAGTCTATCGAGCCCTGCAATGGCAAAACAACATGAATATTTTTGTTCATTCAACTTAATATCAAGAAAAAACCAAACTCATAACGCTGAACTTCCGTGCTTATGTCCAGGTACATAGGCACGGAAACTCAGCGTTATGCAACAGCTGCGATTGGCCTAATGCAACAACAGCTGATTGGTCTGCACCGCAAAATCCCATAACGGTTACTTTCTGTGCACCACAAATGCACAGAAAGTTAACGTTATGTAATTTTGCCATGCAGTAGCGGGATTAACCTATTTTCTTAGCTCATTATACGTTTAGCTAGTGTAAATTTGTGTGTAGAGTAATTAAAACTTATTTTCATCATAAGCATACATTTTTTAGTTGGTATGGCAAGTGACATTTTTTGTTTAACATTTTCTTCTGTATTTTTACAACAATAATTTATGAGGAAAACCAAGTTTTTCAGTTAGTAACTAGTGGGCAAAAAAAAAAAAAAAAAAAAAAAAAAAAAAAAAAAAAAAAACTGACTAACTCACTACCAAAACCCGAAAACCATTGCCAAGTGACCATCGGCACCAACTGGGGACTAAGTTATATTATGTACTGGAAGTGACATCATGAAATTGGATAGGAAAGAAGCGCATAAACCTGCTGATGACTTTTAGCAACATACAAGCAATTGCCTGAAAAGTGAAGATAAAATATGCTCGCAATTTATATGGTGCAATTATATTGTTTTTCAGCACTCGTGTTAACTTATGGAGAAACAATCTCAGATTGTGAGGCTAGACAAAATATATTATTAGACTACTTCTCAGAAGAAGAATGGGACTTATTTTATTAGAATGAAATGATGTTAAGTGAATTTTCTTTGCAATAATAAGTAATAATTTTATTCATATGTAAATTTTACTTTCAGGTACTTACATTCT
This sequence comes from Neoaliturus tenellus, assembly GCA_030545055.2. NCBI lineage: Eukaryota > Metazoa > Arthropoda > Insecta > Hemiptera > Cicadellidae > Neoaliturus > Neoaliturus tenellus. The sequence continues at coordinate 188,375,962 of CM061531.1, read as the reverse complement.
AATATGTTCTTTTACTAAAGATGTTTTCTAAAAACCTGGGTTCTAATTTGGTCACTTTGCATTTCAACTGAATTCACAGAGTGAGTAAGATCATTTTATTAAAAGAGGAATTATTGTGGGGTGCATTTACTAAAGGGAAAATATAAAGTGATTTTAAGCAATGGAAATTAAGCACAATTTCTTGTTAATGAATAACAATGGGAAGCTGAGGCTTTAAAGTGCACCAAGTGCCTAATAACCTTATCCAAATCAAGGGGAAAGGAAAATTTTACAATGATATTCGTGATAAAGTTAATTGAGTAGAGGATATTAATCAGCTTAATTACTTGACCTGCAACGGCCTTCTTAAGAAATTTATTTCAGTTGGTGGTCAGTGTAAATAGGAAAAGTACCTACAAAACCAAGAATAAAAGTAAACACTTTGTTTTAATTTGGAAAAGTTAAATTAAAGAATATATTTAGAACAATAAATAAAAACTAAAGGGGTCCACGCACTATCGAACATGGTTGACCTGATGGCTCGTCCAACATGGTCGACAGTGGATTGGATGCTCGGTTGGGTGGTGTGTCGGGACCGGCATAGTTTTGACCCAAATTGTTGGATCCGACATCAGGCCTGATGTTGGGAGCATGTTCGATAATGTGTGAACCCCTTAAGCCAAATTCATTCGGAAAAATAGATTAGAGAACATCTTTAGAACAATAAATAAAAACTAAGCCAAAAGAATGTACACTATTCCTGTCAATTCATAACACCTGGCCAAGGTCCACTTTGGTCATCATCACACCTGGTTAGCCAAATGATTTAAGTACTAATACTAGCTTAATATCTCTAAGGTTGTAAATTTGCTCCAAAAGAGTTGATTCTAGACCCAGGCGTCTTTTGACACTGGATTATTAAATGTAATTAATGTACTTTCTTGAACAGGTTGACGTTACAATAAAAAGATCAAGCTTCATACGATTCTCAAATCGTGAAAAAATACCACTGGCATGGCAATGGTTACACAAGAAACTTATGGTAGCAATGTTTACAGAGTGCTGATGTGTCAGTGTGTGAGGATGTCAGTCTCCTGTGTCCTGATGGCTCTACCATGCCCCTCAACTCCACGGACCCTTGCGTATGGGTCACCAGGCCAGTGCCAGTCATTGCTGCCAGGAGGTTGGCCAACAAATATTTTCACTATAGCAGTTTTTGGTTAAAAATATATTTTTGTAATATTCAAACAAAGTTAATTTTTCAGTCTTATTTTTCTTTGTTTTAAGTTTTTATGGTTTACAATGATATGATGTTAACGTTGTCACAGTTCTCTTATGTATTCTCTTGATATTTTATGGTGGTGGTTACTTTATTCAGTAAGATTGAGCAAATCACGCATCCGGCAAACCAGAAGAGGTGATGCTCTACTTCTAAGCTTGAACATGCATATAAGGTCAACATTGACCGGTAGTAATTTTGTGGGTTGTTCAAGCAATTGTTATTATTTTGTTGCTTTCGAAAATAACCATTTCTGTTCTAAGCACTAACAAAAACGATTCATTTCATCTCTGGTGATAAACTTACTATCTGATACCTGAACCTGAATAGGTTTAATAAAATGTTGGAACTTAAATCCCTTATACAACGACTTTCGCTGACTCAAATCAAATAAATTAAAATTCACGGTATCTTGAATTATTTCCAATCTTCTTGGCAAAACCTACCAAAGTCAAATAAAATAATGTACACTTAACTCAAAATGATTTTACGTCTGTATGTCAAAGAGATACAAAATTGCACCTATAATTTGAATTTCAATAGATAAATTGAATTCAATATGCCTTTACCTCTACAAGTCTATGTTACATCTATTTCTAAAATTTTTCTCTAAGGACTTCTGAAACCCATACATCTGGTCAGATTCTGTCTGGGTCACCATACACTGTACTGTACATAACTGGCTGGGTAGCTAAGGTGATATAGAGCTTGCCTTTGAATCTAAAGATAGCTGGTTCGTGGTCTTAAGAAAAATTAGTATAGGTTTTTTGATAGTTCAAAACTGGACACAGCTACGTTTGGTCGATAATTAATGATCCTGACAAATGAATCACAAACTATTTGTCGGTAACAAAGCTACAGCCATCTAGTCCATCACACTCATCACTCACACGATTCAGTCATTCAGTACAGTACTCACCTTGAAATAAACACTATAGAGTGTGAGGATGTTTCAAGAAATGTACCCATTAATTTCAAGTTAACGGTAGAGTTAACTGTAAGTCGAATTTATTTATTTATTAATTTTTTAATGTGATAGCATTAAAAACATTTGCTTTTGTATGGATATATTTTGAAGTGTATTTCAACAGGAATGTTGCTGAGGAGATTCAAAAGAAATTAAAAGAAACTCTGGTCAAGGCAGACACGCCTGATGACTTCATCAACCTCCTCGAATCCAACGTTTTTACACCACCCTTGCAGCTTAGACCCAGCATTACTCCAAATGACTACTTGGCCACAGGTAATGACCATACAAAATGACCCCCATTAAAAGATAATGCTAAAGATAATGCTAAAAAATAATTGCTATACATATTTTTCATGAACCGCATCCCATGCTTGTTCTTTTTTTAATTCACACACCACACTGTCATAAAAATTTTACAAAACACTTTTATAGTCAAAGCTTGTAGTAATGGAATGTGGCAGTGCTACAAGAACATAGGCATGCACATAGATTGTGCCACCAGACCCATGACACTTGGATATTTTTTGTATTTTGTATAGTAAAATTTTATTGCCACACAGTTAATGAATATAGAATACAGTGTCTTATAGGAATAACACATCCAGTGTTAAATATTCAGCCACCCAGAGAGGCTGGCACTAGGTAACATTTAACTCACAGTTTGTCCTAGTTCATCCCTCCACAAACAAAGCTTGCACTGCCACATGGCTGAATATTTATACTAGTAACAGAATGAAAACACAGTTAACATATCTGAACTAAAATCCATAAGACCTGTTCTTCTTTTCAGAATTTTTATTCAATATTGGCAATGTATACAGCACCAAATAAGTAGGGACATCCCATGTTAAAAAATTTTAGTTTTGCCCTCGAAAACCAGAGGAAAATAAAGCGCTGATGCTAGGATTACTTCTCGTTACCGTCACGGGAAGCGCTCTTTTACCTCTTAAATGTCAAAATGAGCATCCTTACCATCTTGGTGGTGCTATCTTTGTTTTGGGGGTGGCGTTCTCACTTCCCCATAAGAATTTCCCTACTTATTCGGTTCTGTATACATTGTTATTGGTACCGGTGCCAGTGCCAGAATCCATAAGACCTGTTTTTCTTTTCAGAATTTATATTCATTGTTGGTCCTGGTGCCAGTGCCAGGATAAAATATTAGTTTTTTGTTAGCAATGCAACAAATCCCTCTGTCCCATTCCGACTTTTACCCCTTGCTACTACTACTTCAAAGGACTGATAAAAGAATCCTTTTTTATATGAGTTTGAAGCCAATGACTTGTGTGACAAATATCAGAGATCAGCTGACTGACTTTGTAGCAGATTAGGCCTACTATTTATGTTGTTAGTTTAAGCCCGTCCCGGATAGTACTACGGTATCTCTTTTTCTGTATCTAATTTATATCTGTCAGCCGGTATTATTATTTAATTGTGCATATAGTTTAATTTTTTTGTAATATGTGTAGGTATTTTGTTTAAAGACTTTTTAAAGGCCGTTCAAAATGAATTTGCTGTTGAATTACATATTTAAATTCAAATAATTTATCCTGTTCACGCTGCCAATTAAGTGCAAAAACTCACAGAGAGCAACGCGACGAGACGCGATGCTATGCGATTGAATCAAATCAATGTAATCAGATTGAGCCGAACACACAGAGAGCAACGCGACGCAAAGCGACGAATTACATGGGTTTCAATGAATCGCGTCGCTTTGCATCGTGTCGCATTGCTCTCTGTGTTCTCGTGCACTAGGAATCCAACCATACACAATCACTGAAAATTGATACAGCTGTCTCATGTCATTTTATGCCATGGTTTTGCTTTTCGTAACAAATGCTCTTTATATTTGAGATGTAAAAAAAAGCGCTTGCAACGCCAGTTAAAATTATCACGCTCATCCCATTATTTGGGGGAGAGGGAGGTGGAATCTAAATAACACTCATGATTATGAAGAAAATCTGGGAATTTAGGACAGATGGGAAAGAATTTTTGTCAATGTCGGAGATAAATTCTGTTTTTTTATGGCATATTTTTGAATGGGGTAGATTGTTATGTAGAGCTCAAAACGAGGTAGATGCTGCTGATAACCGAGGCCCAGTGTTGGTCTACATCATGACCTCTCAGTAATGCCAATTTTTGTTTGGCATTTTACCCAATGTAAATCTCTGCGCATGCCTTTGTACGGGAAAAACAGCACAGTTTAGGAAAACCAACTTGGTTACACAATAAGACAATACAATACTGTATAATGTTGAGCAAGTCTGCACAAAGACTGATTCTCTAGCTTAAAATCTGGTTTAAAAATACCCTAATTCACTTTGTAAATCATTGCAGCTTGATAATTACTCCACCAGGATGGCATCAGTGGTTCCCTATGGGAGCAATCTTACCTACTCTGAAGTGAAAATGTTAACAAACAAAATATTTATTTATTGCAAAATATTATTAGACACCCTTATGATCATATTTAAAAGGATTAGATGAGATTCAGGAGATTTTTCAAATGTGTGTAAGCATAGCAAGCATTAAAAATACAATTAGGATGGGATGATAACCAGAAGTCAAAAAGATTGAATTTTCATACTCTGCTATGATTAAGGTTAAGTGATCATAACAAACCTATATTTATCACATTTAAATTTACAATTTGAATCATTGTTGTAGCTCCCGGTTATTTGAGTGCCAACTCCATGTCTACGTGTGGCCAGGACAGTCGAGCTGTAAATCTCTGTGTAAATTCATCGGAAGAAAAGATTAAGGTTTGATTTTTTGTGAAATAATACTATTAGTCTTTTATATTACTTTTTCTGCAAAGCTAAATTCCCACAAACTACAGAGTGATTTAAATTTACTGACAATTTTGTTTTTGTTATTCCAAGAAAACTGTTACATGGATACTGGTACATAGCATACTAGAGGTAATTTAATATCATTGATGGTTACATTTTGTTGAAATATCAGGCAACAACCTGGGTTGATAGATTGAAGATATTCAGTTTATGAAAAATCTGGTTTTTCTAGGATGTGGGCAAAAAATTCATTAGTATATGATGTATGAAAATTAGTTTCGCAAATTGAATGATGATTAACAGCATAAAATTATTTCCAAGAGCAATGATGACCCATTTTATGATCTCCATCATCATTTACAGTGCAAAGCTCATTTCAAACATTGTATACTAATAAAATTTTCGCCCATACGCCCAATTACCAAATATTGCATCAACTGCTTATCATCAGTCTACTAACCTTAATTGTTCCCTGATGTTTCAATAAAACCTAATTATCATTAATGGTATTAAAATTACCTCTCGAATGCTATTTTGTTTATCTATGTAACATGTAATGTTTCTGTGTAGAATAATACAGATTTTATCTTCAGTAAATTTTCAATCACCTTGTAAATGAAGATTTTTTTTTAAATCTATAAGTAAAAACAAGCAATCAAAAAATATATACTATGGCAAGTAAAAGTCAGAATGTGTTAGAAAAAAAGTAACGGCATCATCAGTACAAAAATAATAAAATAAATAAATCACTAAATCACTATTTTGAGACAGGGACCTCACATATAGTGGGTATTTTAACCTGAATATGAATGAGAGATGAGTGTGGATGATTGTGGCGCAGTGGTGTCATGCCAATTTTTGCAGTGGCGGAACGGTACACCTGGCCAAAATTTGAGGTAAAGCGTACCAACGCCCGCTACCCCTCCCCCCACCAAACTTAACAGAATTGTTTAAATTATTATGTTAAATTGCCCAATTTAGTGTTTTTACTTATTGACAAGCTTTTTGAGTTTATTTTTTATGCTGTCTGCTAACTTCTAACTTAATGAATAAAATTCTAAGCGGAACTCAAAAACTATTTTTGGCAAGCATATACATAGCCGCAGTAGGCTAGGCCTATTGTAGAAGCGGCATACGGCAGATGCCACCATTGGAGCGGTATCGCCAGTGTTATTTTTGTACAACATTGTTTTGTCTGCACGTAAAATATTTCTTTATTTAGAATTAAATTAGCTACAACAAATTTTGTAAAATCTCCACTCCCGTCTAAAACCAGTGCCGGAACGGCGTTCCGGCGCGTTCCGGCACCATGACACCCCTGTTGTGGCGCGATCTTGTAGTCTTGTTCCTGACTAAGGCCAACATTCTCCTTAGACAAGACTGTTAATTAATAGCCCAACAGCCAATGGTATCTAAGGACCTACAGTTTAACGTGGGATCCGAACCACAATTTTAACGTCATATATACCAATTGGTCTAATTATGAGGATGGTCTTTATGGATGACTAGTATTCACCAGTGTGGACGTTAATCCCACCAGGGAATATCACATCCACAAAACCATTGCTTATAACTATCCACAATTCATGACCTCCGAATATCTGGATTACAGGACGACACCACCGTCCCAGTCTTAATAAAGTGCTAAAATAATAAAAATACAAAGTTTAACCAGTACAAAAATAATAAAATAAATAAAGTTGCAAGGGTTACAGCCTCAACTTTTGCCCTCCAATTGACAATTCAGCAGACCATGAAGTGACTTCTATAATTAAATTTTTTTTACTTAAGAAATCCAGCGGATATCCTTCTGAATTATGTTTTTTAAATTAGGAAGATAATTTTAATCACATTTTTTAAATTGTCACGTTTGTTATGGGAAAAACAGATTATCATGGTGTAGAGAAGGCGTGGCTAATAATTTTGTTGAGGAAAAGGAAACAGTAAATATTTCTAAGCCCTAATGATTATCAAATGAACATAGCCTACTCATTTGGTTTCATTAATTTATCTTTTATCTATTCAACATTTGTGTTCACACAAATTGACGATAGTAGAGGATTAATTCTTCTTGGTAAAAGAAATCAAATGACAGAACCAACTTCTCAGGAGGATTATCAATTGCGGTGGCGGCATCGCAATTTGTAGTAATCATTTTCATTCTTAATTATGCGGCGCAAGGTGTAGCGAAATCGGCCTCCGCCATTTACTTAGAATATGTATTTCTACTGAGTTTATCTACCTCACTCAGTTACTTGCACATCTCTAACCCAATTCCACCTTCACTAGGCATTAATGGAACTTACTGATCAGCCCCTGTATATCCAAGAAGAACTGGGAAGCCTACTTTTTATACAATTCTCAATTCAAATTAATCGGTCTCAACTAACTTTTAGCCTTCTTTTTTTCTAGTGTGATTGGTTGGCCGCTGTAGCAAGGGTCTATGGTTTGCAACCCACCCTCAACTGTATGTATGGGGCCAATTGTCTTGTATCTGTGAACAATAAGTCGGCAGATGTAACAATCATCACGACAGACAAACTTCTGCCTGCAATCAGGTACAAAATCTTTTTTTATATAAATGATCATTTAAATTTATCTTTTAGCAAACTTCCCTATAGGGAATACTCTATTGTGGTAGTACTCACATTAATATCTAAGTCCGGGCCCATATTACTTTTTTTGTCCCGAGAAGCCAAAAAACGCTGTTCAAATTCATATATTCCAAACAGGGCCATACCATATAGGCAAACTAGGTGACCGCCTAGGGCACCGAGGCCTCAGGGGAGCCATCCAGGCGGAGACGAGCGCCCCTGGTCCATCATAAAGAGGGCCTACGATCGGCAGTAAAAAGCGCCCCGACCGTCAGTAAACAGCATCCTTCATCTGCGGCCAAGAGTGCCCTAAAATCATGGTTAATAGCGCCTTAACGGTGGTAAAAATCGCCCCCAATCGCCATAAATAGCACCCCGTATAGGCAAAATACACCCGATCAGAATTGAGTAACGACGCCAACTGGCATTAAAAAGCCCTCCCGATCAACGCAAAGAGCGCCCCCGACCGGGGGCAAATATAGTTTTCTACTCGATAGTAAATAGCGCCCCTGATTGGATGAGTTAAATTACGCCCCTGACCGGCGGTAAACTTTGTCCCCCATCAGCGGTAAAAAGCGCCCCGAATAAGCGTAAATAGTGCTTTTGATCAGCAATAAAGAGCGTCTCTTACTAGCTGTGAAAATCCCTCCAATTGACAGTAAACTGTGCTCCGGATTACCGTTAAAGAGAGCCTAGAACGGCAGAAGTAAAGAGCTCCCGTATTAGTGGTAGAAAGGGCGCCTAATGGGCAGTAAATAGCGCCCCCAATAGGCAGTAAAGAGAAAGAGTCCAAAGATCAGAGGTGAAGAGCGCCCACACTCGACAATGATTTTTTTTGTTGACTGACATGGATCTTTGCATCTTCGCAATGGATAAATAATGGTTATGGAAATTTGTTTTCAATACATTATGTATAGTTGTATTTTTTTATTCCTAATAATAAATCGGTAAACAAAATTTATTTTTATTTTTTTTAAGTTTTTTTTGTAATATTTAGGCCATTAACGACTAAAAGAAACGGCTCGAGTGATTTTTGTTTGTGGGGGGGGGGGGGGGGGTGCCTGTCGACACTTTCGTCTAGGGCGCCAGAAAACCTAGGACCGGCCCTGATTCCAAAAAACTGTGTATATACATACATACAATATGTGTTTGTTTATGGATTACTTTTGAAAGAAACCTTCAATTTGATGAAACTTGGCATGAAGGTGTAGGGCAGTGTTCTTCAGGTTAAGTTTGAAAACCAGGTTGATCGGACCATGGGAATGGGTTTTTATGGGTTCTCAAAAAGCTCAAAATGGGGTTTTGGCATTTTTTACCCTTAATTTAAAATATTTTAAACCCAAACTACTGTATTTGAAAGAACTTAAAAAAACAAAACAAAATTAATATTTTTGAGTTATTAACTTAGCATAACTGGTTACAGAGAAAAATCAAACACTGTTTTCCATGTTATTCTTATGGAAATTGATGAAAACTTATGCATATACATTATTACTTATTTTTTCATATTTATCAATAGAATTTTGTATAGACCTTTATTAGGTTATGAGGCATATAAGCTATAATAATTAGTCAAAAGCCCTCATGACAGCAAACCCTCATTCTAAATCCCATGATTTTTTAATAGAAAACTAGGGATCGCACACTGGTCAAAATTCAACTAAAAACTTAGTTTATCTTGAGCCAATTAGATTATAAATGTTTTATTACTGAAACATATGTTCTTCCTGATTTGCTAGAATTTGTTATTAAAATCTGTCTAATGATTCAATCAATTATCCTTCTCCCGTA